>JAOVYW010000039.1:3435016-3451896 GCA_025775045.1 Hiodon tergisus
CCCCCCCCCCCCCCCCCCCCCCCCCCCCCCCCCCCCCCCCCCCCCCCCCCCCCCCCTTCCTGTAGCCGTTTTTAGAATGTACTTAACTGGTCTCTTTATTTTTAGAAAGGGAAAAAAACTCGGGATTCACTGCGCCCACGTTGTCCCTCCTTTACAGGTCTCCACAATTATGTCTGCCAGCACCACCACCCTGCGCTACCCCGGCTACATGAACAATGATCTCATTGGTCTAATAGCGTCCCTCATACCCACGCCCCGCCTTCACTTCCTTATGACTGGCTACACCCCGCTCACCACTGACCAGTCGGTGAGTAAGAAGTCTCCCACATGCAGAGTACACTCGCTTCACAATGCGCTTTAACATTGATATCAATTAACTGTAGAGTTTTTTTCCCCCCCTAGGTCATCTGTTTACACAGCTTGTGCAAATTGGCTGGTCTGCAGTGATAATAGCCCCACCGCTCTGGCCTGTCTAACTGCGGTTCTGCCCCATCTGCCGGGCACAGGTGGCCAGCGTGAGGAAGACCACAGTGCTGGACGTCATGCGGAGGCTACTGCAACCCAAGAACGTGATGGTGTCCACGGGCAGAGACCGGCAGACCAACCACTGCTACATCGCCATCCTCAACATCATCCAGGGCGAGGTGGATCCCACGCAGGTCTGTCGTCTGTGCAGTGTTTCGCAGTTTGAGCCCCGTCATCAGGGTATGCACCACATTGACTCATTAGTGAGGAAATAAAACGCACATCAAGACGAGTGTCTAAAGACTGCCGCAATTGCCTTTTTGCGCTCCCGAGCAACCACGGGCACTTTGGCCTCTTGCCGAACACTAAGGCAACACCGTTTCCAAGGTTTCCGGTTGCCACGTGCTACCCTTTACATACCCTTGTGACTTCCCAGGTGCACAAAAGCCTGCAACGGATCAGAGAGCGGAAGCTGGCTAACTTCATACCCTGGGGTCCCGCCAGCATCCAGGTGGCCTTATCCAGGAAGTCCCCTTACCTGCCATCGGCCCATCGTGTCAGTGGTCTGATGATGGCCAATCACACCAGCATTTCTTCGGTAGGCCTTGCCCTGAGCTGGGTGAAAACGCAATCTTGGGGGTTTCAGTACTTTTGGGCGACGGTGGCGATTACGGTTGACTGCTAAACAAATTTAAGAACGCAATGTGGAAGGGTGTCTAATTCTAAATTAAAACTAACCATCTGACTCTTTTTTTAAAAAGCCTTATAATTAAGTTGCGCTCTCTTTATGATTAGCTGCGTAATGCTGTAATTTGGCATTCTACAGCTCTGTAATTTGACAATGAGGCTCGTGCGTCCCTCCTGCAGCTGTTCGAGCGCACCTGCCGACAGTACGACAAGCTACGCAAGCGCGAGGCCTTCCTGGAGCAGTTCCGTAAGGAGGACATGTTCAAGGACAACTTTGACGAGCTGGACAACTCTCGCGAGGTTGTTCAGCAACTTGTGGACGAGTACGCCGCCGCCACCCGCCCTGATTACATCTCCTGGGGATCCCAGGAGCAGTGACCCTGTGGACGCCAGGCCTGGACAGGACCATGTTCAGTTACCCCCCCCCCACCCCTTTTCCACAGCAGGTCTCACCGTCTCCCGGTACCCGTCTCAGAAGTCACGGCCTGTTTTCACCCAACCTGGCTGAGGCCTTGTGTCTGTTGCCCTTTGTGTGTACTGCTCTGTATATTGTCTGCTTTGAGGCTTGATTTTTGGATCCTCTGAATGCAAGATGCTGAAGACTTGTGTGCTGTGCATATATATATATATATTGTGTGTATATAATAAAATGACCCTGAATAAATAGACACGGTATAGGTGAAGAAAAGGCATACCAATGCATTTATCCTGAATGTAAAATGAAACGCATTTGATTAAATGTTTGTTTTCCATATATGGGCCTGAGTGCTGTGATCCAGGTAACGACACAGGTTTCAGTTTTACAGATTTGTTGAGGCGCGTGAAAGGACCACTCGTCCTGTTGCCGGTAGAGCTATGCAAATGCAAATGCATCTTTAAGCTTCCTCTTTCCCTCAGTAACAATAGACGCAGGGCTTTGTGTGAGTGTCCCCGAGTGCAACCGTGCTCAGTGCAGTTCTGGTGCTACTCTTCTCTCTGCGGAAACATTAACTCCGATGCAATTTTAAACATTAAAATCGAAACTTAGCAGAATCATACAGTGCATTTGATTTTATAAATAATGGTAAACTCAGAATTTGAGAAAGATTTTGTGGATTGCTACTCTAAGTCCGCACCAATGGCAATAATAGGTAAATGTATGTTTTCAAACATTGGTACAATAGTAATGTTTATTACATATTTATGATCAGATATTGCACACTCGCGTTCCTGTACAAACATAGTGCAATTGAATACACACATTACGTATAGAAAGAGAATGAAAGTACCACGCAGCATACAAACAAGTTTTTAAAAAAAGCTTTTCCCTTCTGCATTTATAGCTACTAATATAGCTTTAAGACAGTGGTAGAGGAGCTGCCTGCAGCTGTATTAAAAAGCATCAGACTGTATAACATTAGGCTAACATATTACCCCTGAACAGGATTGCACCATCGAAAGCTATAACTCAAGAGGATTGAAATTCGAGGGTTGACCCGCTCAGGTGGGTGACGCGTAACATTTTGTGTAGCCTTTCTGCAGCGTCGCACGTCGTGAACGTGTAATGTGTCAGCAGGGATGAATGCTTCCCGGGAATCCCAGTCCAGCTTAATCTGGCGATTCCAGGCATGGGCTTTTGTCTTGACGACTATTTGAGAGGTACGGTTGTGGGGGGAGAGGCAGCTAAATAAGAACGGAGAATGCTAACCAGCATGTGGAGGTCACATTCATAACATGGTGACGGCCAAGGTCGTACCACGACAATAGGCAAACTTTTGTCGAGGTGGAATTGCCAACCGCACCCGTTAAGGGCCCCAAAGTGGGGTTCGGGTTCAGAGTCGCACTTAATGAGGATGGTAGCGTTTCTTCGAGGTGATACGCACTGCTGTTACACCTGCCGGGATACTTTAAAGCTGAGGGTGTGGCATCGTTAATGTTTGTTTGAAATTTAGTAACTCGTTAATTTAAAAATGGAGAACGAGAAGTCAACCGGCCCCTCCTAGGGCTGTCTGAAGTGGCCTTTCCCCCATCGTTCTGGTGAAGTCTACTCGGCTTGCGGAGACCTGAGATGCAGCTGGTTTTTGGTCCATGGTTTCCACATGTGACTTGGAACAAACAAAACAAACAAACAAGAAACAAACGGCTGTCCAAAAGCTGAAGTAGCGGAGAGGACCACTGGGGCGCGGGGTTTGGGGGTAACAGCAAAATGTAGGTTTTTTTTATACACAACACTGCCAACATGGTGCGCTGTTAAACGTGAAAGCGTTGTAAAAATGGCATCGGACGAACAAAAATAAAACCAAAGGGTGAGTGTGCTTTTTAAGCAAGAATTAAAATGCAACATTCAGGTTCTTTCTAAAGACTATTGAAAGGTTAAAATAAAAGAAAAACCTCTCATTAAATCACGAATGTACCTAACCCATAAATAATAGTATAACAATGAGAAGATGAGACGGTCGGCGTGCGTTCAGATTACAGACGAATCTTCTGGAGATTCAGGTGGAGAACGTTGCGTCAGGCTACTGGGAGACGGTGGATTGAGTGCGATGTGTCAGGCTACAGATGGCATTCTACTGCACCCATTGGTTAATACTGGGTGGTCTGCCGTTAAGAGCAGATTCATGTTGAAAAAGCAGGGTAATTTAAGTCAGAGTGTGAATGTCATTCATGACAGTTTGACTAGGCCTTAGGCAGAGAAGAGGACCTTGAGCTTTGAAAGAAAGAAAATAAAAACAGAAAATCCTTTGGTAATGGGATGTTCTTTGGCTCCAAACAGACAGGGGTTCAAATGTTTCACCCCCAGTGTCGACTGGGTGCACTGGGGGGGGGGGGGAAGTCCTTCGCTCGTCCACGACATCTGTTATGAATTCCTGACAGTTCAAAGGGTTTTGTTGCATCAGCAGCTCCAGGAAATGCAAGCCGGGCTGGATTCTGGGGCAAAGATCGCCACAGTTCTGGGTAGGTCCTTATTTCCTTCCAGCTGTCTGACCTGTGTAGGGGCCATGTGGCTGGAGAGAGGAACCAGAAACACTGCCTCTCTCTCCTGCCAGGTATGGTGGGATTCTCTGGCACACCTATGCGTGTGTGCGGGCGGGCACCAGAAACCAAAACCACCATCTGCCAGTTGACCCCTTCCTTAACCCCACGTGTGCCAGGAACGATCCGGACAGTCTTGGATTTCCCCCCGGGCAAAGCAGTAAGGGGGTTAGGTGGGCGGGGTCACTTCAGACCAGGTGCGAGGACAGCTCCGGGATGACGGAGCAGGCCAGAAACCCCTCCTCGGCGCCGGGACGGCGGCAGCGCTGCGCGGCCTTGCGGTAGGCGTTCATCAGCTGCACGATCTCCGTCAGCTGTGAGGGAAAGGGCAACTAGTTTCAGCAAAAACAGCAGGTCGGGTTAGGGGAGGGGCACACCTGACACTCAACTCCTGGTTCACATTAGTCCATCTGGGATCTGTGCGGTCGGTCTCCAGGGCCGGTTCCAACAGTAAGGAACATTGGGTTACACAGGACTCTGTGTCCCGGCACCACAGAACTGCATTCTGCACTGAGAGTTCTCTTGCCTAATTAGTCTAAACAGATATGGGTCGATATTGGATATTAACATCCAGGTTGCAGTGCAGATAAAACCACATGTAACACCATACGGTCTTTTTTTAATTTCTGTTTGGTTATAGGTCCCAGAGCAGATCAGATCAGCCCCAAAATAAAAAGCTTGCCTGCTCTAGCAGTGACAGTATTTTGGGAGTGTCTCCTCACTGCATCTGGCAGAAGATGCGGTGTGGGGAGGAGGAGGAGGAGGAGGAGGAGGCGGCGAGATGACATAATCCAGAGAGTCACATGTCAAGAGCCGTTTTGGAGCGACTCCGATTACCCCAGACTGACTCTGACCCAGGCGCGGGACTGCCGCCCGAACCAGACTCCTGAGCACGGATCATTCCCCCTCCCAACAGCCGAACCCCAAAAAGCTCACCAGCCCAAAGCCCTGAAAAAATCCCAGAGTGACCCATTTCAGCCTGGTCCTCTCCTAGGTGCCAGAAACCAAGAACCTGCTTCTCTGCTCTGAACACTGAGGCAAATCTCCCATGCTGAAAAGGACAATTTGTTTCTGAACTGAAGTCCAGAGTCACCCAGGGTCTACCGAGTAACCAAATGTTCATTCCAGTAAAACGTACGCAAGTGCAAAATATTCTCATGGTGATTTCTAACTTTCTTTTGGTAAATGGAAACGAAAATAACGAAAGTGGTTCAGGGGAGATGACTGCACTGGCAAACCAAGCGTGACGAATTTGCACACAGAGACCGTTATCTAGAGCAGACACTACAGCCTTAGTGACTGTGCAGAACGCTCTGGAAGATAAGACTGCACCCGCTACAGGAGATTCAGCCCCACTCTTAAACTGGCCGTTTGACGACGTAGGAGCGATAACAACCAACGCTGGCAACAGGAAAAGGAAACGGCCACCGCTAGACTCTGGGGCACCACTGCTGGAGAGCAGGTGTGGCCTACCTTGCTGGTCTCGAAAAGCAGGTCCCGGTCTCCCGCCGTGATCTTGAAGGTGTTGCTGTCCGACACTTCACAGGAGCAGATTTGCACATAGGTGAAGGATTCCAGAGCCTCAGTGTCACCTTGCTGGTACAGGGAAATGGAGTTGGCTGCCACCCCCAGCCACAGTTTCTGGGAGAAACTGCCGGTGGAGCTCTGGAGGGGGGGGGGGGGGACGGAAGAGCCGCGTTAATGTCGGGACGGCGCGGACGCAACGGCGAAGGTGGCGGGATCTGGGCGCACTCACGATGTAGAAGTCCACCTCGTAGAGCGTGCAGCCGAACCCGGGCCAACGGCGGGCGATGGCGAGGTAGGCGGCCATGCTGTCGCTCCTGCTGTGCCCCGACAGACCCTTCCAGCGCTCCAGGATGGCGGCCATTATCAGCCCCCCTTCCTCCTTCAGCCGCCCGCGCAGCCACAGGTCCCTCTCCGCCCTCTGCTTGTGGGCAGCAGCCGGAGCCGCGTGACTCCACAGCGCCCCTGCCAGGCGGCCGCAGGGGAAGCGCTGGGGCGGGGCCGGGGGAGCCGTTGCCAGGAGCACCCGCGCCTCCACCACGCTGCTGGGGAAGAGCTCGTCCAGAGGCGGGTGGGGGGCATGGGTGCTGAAATCTCCCACCAGAGACTGCAGCCGGAGGGCAGCCAGGGCCTGAAGATCCTCCTCTGAAGCAGGGAGCTGGCCCCTCACCATCATCTCGTGGCACTTGGGAAGAGTGAGAGAGAGAGAGAGAATCAGCCCGTCACTCAGCGTGGGGTGTGCAGCAGATCATTACGGTTTTATGACCGCCGTTTAAACGCTTAAGCTGCGGAAGCCGTCCCCATCCACCCTGCCGGCGACATTACCTGCTCGAACAGGAGGAGGTACTCGATGCTGTCCGCTGCGATGCTCTCTGCGTCCAGAAGGCAGTACAGCTTGAAGCATAGCCTCGGGACGTCCGAGTCCGGCTCCTTGGCGGAGAGGCTGCGGGACAGACACGGGGAAGAGAGGTGTCGGTGGGCTGGCAGGCTGGGACCACCCGCTACGCTGAGCCAGTGCCTGCAGGCTGGAGTTTCGCTCATCCCATTAACCCTGCTCCGTTTTCCCATCTCCACACGAACTGGCCTGACATAAGCCAGTGACATCAGCTGTTTCTTTACCCTGCCGTATCAGATCCAGAAAGGCGACATGACGACGTTTTTTGAGGGGGGGTGGGTTTAACCTCTGGGCGAGTGTTTAGTGAATGAGAAGCGAGGAATGTTGCAACCTCGTGAAAGAGCGAAGCGACAATAAAAGATCTAAATTACATCAGGCCGATTATGCAACTTCGTCTTGGACCTCAGCCCGCTGAACTTTAGTTCCTCTGGTGCGATCGAGGCGCAATGAAGGAATGGGGACTTTGTGGAAACGTACTGCAGACGACTGCTGTTACGGGAAAATTAAGTAAACAGTCCAGTGTGGGTAAGGGTAGCCACATAGAGGGTCAGGAACTAGACACATGACCTGCAGATACAAGTCCCAGTAGAACTACTGTCAACATTCTAAACATCTAGGATCCAACTGCAAAAAAATGTTTTTGAATTCAGCAAAAATGGATAAGATCTGGATAATTATAATTTTTAATAATAACATTCTAATATAATTGAAAAAAATGAATACCAGTTTCTGCTTGACGCTGCCGTTTCCCAGGACAGTTTTAGCACTCATTTGAAAGCCAACAGTAGAAGTTGTGTTGAGCACACAAACTTCTCAGTGTCTCATGTGGGCCGGGTGACCCTGCAAGCACACGTACTTTTCAAACCTGGTCAGGATGTCCGCGATGATGGTGCTACTTCCAACAGCCCGCTCCCTCTGTGAGCTCTGCTCGAACAGGGCAAAGGTGTTCCGGCTGTCCTGTAGACCCAGGTGCTCTGAAACCATCTTCACCAGCTGCCAGGGAAGAGAGCAGATGGTTAAACCGCACAGCGGCGAAAAGCTCGCCCCGGGTAACTGGCCAGGAGGAAGCCGTACCTTGTCAGCCGTGGTGTGGGAGGTGATGGGTAGCCGGCAGGAACCCTGCCCAGGGTGGTGCACAGTGCACAGAACCTCCCGTCGGCACATCAGCGCCTGGATCTCCTCCCAGGAGGGCACACACTCCCTGCAGCAGGTCTTCTCCAGCGATTCCGAGATGAAGGAGGCGTAGCTGTCCACCTCCGTGTCGGGACACTGGCTCTGCGACCTGGGTTCAGACAGGCAATGTCAAATCGGTTACGCCTCAGGGTCCCCGACTGTGTCCCACGGGAATGTGTAGGCCTCAGTGACGGTATAGAATGGCACTGGGCAGGAAAAGACCAACCACAGAACCGTTTAGTTATGTCACAAGTGTCTATTATATTTACCCATCAGTTCAAAGAACAAGAAAAAAAAAAAAAATTTAATCAAGGGGTTAACAGGAGTATTTAGTACAAAACTGGCAACCTTCAAGTAATCCAAGCCGTTTCAAATAAATTGTCAAAACTTTCTTTTGGGAAAGTCGGCAGTTTAAACACAGAGTTCTTTGTCTTTTTATTTAGCACTGACTAATGGTCTTGTTTCCCCAGTCGAGGCAGTGCGGGAAAACCAGCGTTTTCTTGTAGTTTTCTGACTTTTTTTAACGCTATAAAAAGCCTGAAGGAGGCACGAAACGGGGGAGCGCGGCTTTTCACCGGGGACCAGGCAGGAAATGGAGGTTCTGCTTGTGTGAACCGGAACGTGTCCCCCGACTCATTCGGAAGTTCCGCTCCGGCGGCCCGCTTAGCTGGGGCTGTGAAAGGGCAATTCTCAGTGGACCCCCTGGACGTCCTGCTCAAAACAGGAAGCCATCGACGCCGGTGCCGCTCCTTACCCAAAATAAACCAGGAGGAGGGATGCTTTTTAATCTCAGTTCCCCCTCGTTTGGGCACAGGCACAGTGTTCTGTTCCTCTGGGAAGGTAACCGAGTTCTGCAGCAGTCCCATCGTGCGTCAAGCTCTGGTCCAATGAGCTGGTGTGGGGCGCGTCTCTGTCACCTCCATGGGTGGGTGGGGTCCCCGTCACCTCCATGGGTGGGTGGGGTCTCCGTCACCTCCATGGGTGGGTGGGGTCTCCGTCACCTCCATGGGTGCGGTGAAAAAGGTTTTCTGCTCGATTCCAGCTCTGCACAGCTGTGGGGAACTGATGTTTTTTTTGCCATTGAATTGCGCAGCGTCTGGTAGGCTGCAGAAGTCTTTTTTCTCTGCCTTGGCTACGGAAAGCGACCCACACAGTCCTTCTGACGCTGTCCAAGGAGCTGACTGCCTCGGATTGCACATTCAGCCAGCCCGCCAAATGCGTACCGAAGGCATGGGCAGAAGTAGCCAGACCCGGACCCGGACCCAGACCCGGACCCGGACCCAGGCCCATGACCAGGACCTATGACCCGGACGTGCGAGAGAATTGAGCCAAGCGCTGTGCATTATCGCATGTCTGTATGTACAGTATTCCGCAATCTTATTATGACATTAGGAACATGCCAAACACAGCCAGTTCATAGCGGAGTCTAACGTAAAGGCTTTACAGACACAAACAAGCACTAGTAGTACCCAGAGGTGAAACCGACTTGGTTTAATAAGACTTATCCCTCGGCCCGGCCCGGCCCGCAGCTCACCTCTTTAGGTGGAAGCGAAGGTATCTGAGCACAGGCGGCCCAGGCAGGAAGGTGCAGCTCATGCAGGTGAGGAGCTGCCAATAGCGGAGCTGGGTGGGCGCCTGGGGGTGGGGACTCCCGCTGGTCTGCTTCACCAGCTGACAGTAAACCTCATCCCGCAGAGGCGCCAGGTCCAGGCAGGTCTGTAGCACGCCCTGGATGAGGGGCACGGGCTCGCGCGCCGTCTCCAGCTGCTGCAGGGAGTTGAACACCTTCACCGCCTCCTCGCGCACCGGCCCGTAGCCCTTACCATTGTGCTCTGAAAAACCAAAGGATGGTCAGCCACTTCACAATATCACAGGGCTGACAGCTTGCTCAGAAGTAGATCCTGTCCCGACACTGCATTATGTTGTCCGTTTGCATTAGCTCAGACACATTTCAATCTACCTTTTTGTGTGTGTGTGTGTGTGTGTGTGTGCGTGTGTCATACCATCTACAAGCATCTTGTGCGGTCATTGCATTGAGGAACAGGATACTTTCAAACTCGACTAAGCACAACCCTAGCTGACTTGGGCGGGCACTCACGGATGTGGTCCCGACTCCCGTAGGGGAAGGGTAGCAATGGGGCGTAGAGCGGGCTCTGCGTGTACCCCAGGACCGGGTTCTGCTTGTAGATACTCTCCACCACCTCTGGGTTGAACCTGTTGTCCTGCAGCAGAGAGGCAACAGAGCGCAGCGCTGAGTCAGACAAGGGGGTGAGGCCACAGTTCCCCAAACGGGCCGGCGTAACGAGCCAGTCACTCTGTTCCCCTAGCAGTAAATGACTGGGGTTGACTCACATCCTCTTTGACAGGACGCCTGGGGGTAGGAAAGCCAAACATGTGACTGGCAGTATCGACGCACCTTCAGGCTGTGCCCTTGGAACCGTATTTACCCAAACACGCGTTAGGGGAACCTGCGCGTCCGAGCATCGCTATTCTGGTGCACCAAGCGAGCCAGGACGGACCACGAGACAACCGTTTCCCGGTCTCCCGGCCCCGCAGCAACATTCAGACGGCCCCAGACGGAAGTCACTGCTGCCAGCTCCGACTCAAAACAAAACTAACACACTGTGGGCACGTTTCAGCAGCAGTGCCTACCTCTTATTTTTTATATAAACACACAAGGTTAGGCCCATTCATCTTTGGTACCCGCCGGCAGACGCATGAGAATACGGGCAGGGTTATCTGAGAGCGCTCGTGGACTTTGGCCACAGCAGCACGGTCTGAGCGATAAGACGGAGAAGAGAGAGGCGCCACGGCGCAGGGACAGAACGCGGGGCTCATTCATAATTAACCAAACCACCTGACAGCTAATCAATCCCAATTTCCTCCAAAAACAGGAACTGTTCACCTGCAGGCTCCCATCAATGAAGGACCAAACGCAGGATCGCTAATCTCGGTTCCCAAGCAGGGGGGCAGAGCACAACAGAAGATAAATGGAAGGATAAATTGGTCATTTCCCATTTATAAAGTGCATTCTTCCTTGAAGGGAACTGGTTTTGCTCCTAAGAAAGGGATCTGGGCTACTGTTTTCCACACACACGTAAAGGAATGTCTACCACTCAGTCAGAAGCCCCAAATGCCTCTTTTTCCCATGGTGAGGTCCCCTAGTGCAGACAGCCGGGGGCCTTGAGATTACAGCCCTTACGGCCAAGTCCGAGAGCGCTTATCTCTCCTGGCAAAGGACCCGCCGCGCTAGTGACGATGCGAAAGAGATTCCGGGGGGCGGGGGGGTGACCGCCTCCTGCCAAGCAACCCGGGGGCTAAAAATACAACTGGGCCCATTCCCGAATGCTTCCAGCAGAGGCGACGGCGCCCGGTTCGAGAGCTGCAGCCCTTGCACGCAAGGTTTCTCGGAATACCTTTCAGCGCGTCGGGCCAGCCAGTCAGAAGTGAAATGGGCTGCCCTGCCGTTTTGGTCTGGCGTCAAACCCAGCAGAAGCCTCCGGCAGTCCAGACGCTCACTTTCTTCCTGACCAATCCCTCCTCCCCGTCTCCATGAATGCGATCATGCTTTAAAAATAGGGAGGTAGCCTGGCTCCACACTCAGTCTGAAACCAGGCGTGTTTTTATGGTAAATATGCAGAACCCACGACATCGGTGCTCTTGAATGCAGGGCAAAACCCTTTTCTGCTACGTCATGCAGAAGCTTTTAGAAATAGGAGGGGGCTTTGATCTCCTGCTTTCGGGGCTCGAAAGAGGCCAGTTGGGTATTGCACACAAAGGGGGCGTTGTGGGTGGTGTTGGGATCGCGGACTCGTTGCTCAGGAGGGGTGTGGCACGCAGCGTACGACTCTCACCTGGATGTCCCTGATGAGAACCTGCGTGGGCGTCTCCACCGGGGCTTTGCTGTCGATAACCTTCTGCAGGGCGCAGGCCCAGTGCACAGCCTCGTTGAAGTGGCGGGTGAAGAGTCTGTAGCAGTGCTTTCGCCCGTACACCGTGATGCTCCAGTAGCCTGGGGTCAGCGGGGGAAACGGGGGTCAGCCCACGAAGGAACGGAGGGCTCCTCGGTTACTTAACACTAAAGAATTCGACCTTTTTCTTTCTTTTTAGAAACAACCCTAAACTGCTTTTTGGTTTCATTCGAATGTGGGGCAAAATAACAGAGGGTACCGAGGTGGCCAACTCCTAATGTTTATTCCTGGCCTCAGTGTGGCTTTGGGGTTCAAAATTGCCAGCAGGATTGTGTAAAGGGACTTGTCCTTCAACATTAGTGGCGACCGGTACAGATCTAGATCAGAGGTGTGGCGGGGGTGGAGTGAGCGTAACGAACGCCTCGGACAAACAAGCCAGAACGCCCCCGGGGGGGGGGGGGGGGGGGGCAAGCCTGGGCCCGGGGGGTGGAAACCCGACTCCAGACGAGCATGTGGCCTGGGCATGTGACCGCGACCCTCACTTCCCCTTGCGGTTAACTGTGGGGTGAGCGGCCATGCGCAAGCGAGAGGAAGCCAAACCACTAGAAAGCCACTTTGTGGAAAACCCATTTTAAAAAACGGTTCTTGGTCAAGGAGAGGCAGTCTCAGGCTGGAGGATGGCAAAGCGCATCAATGAACAGCCTCCGAGCGGCGGGATTGTTTCCTGTTCACTTCCTGTTACGCGGTAGTCCGTTTCCTGCCATTTTTCTGTCCGTCTGTTAAACAGGCATGCAGTGTAAGGCTCTGAGACTAGTACAGAGAACAGGAAGACCATCTATCCTTAAAGGAAGTCCCTTGTGAGTTGTCCTTCTGAAACGTTCCCACTTTGTTTTTGTGTTGTTCTACAGGTTTTTCACTGGCGTGAAATCCCCACCTATCACACCCTCCACCTTCTGTGTAGAGCCACAACATTTTTATCTTTTTGGTTCTGGATTACAGAAAACGGAAGTTTGGCTTTGTTTTAGAGAAGTCATTTTCTACCAAGGAATCACATGCCCCTGCCATAGGGAACTGCAGTGTGGGTTTTCCAAAACCCCCCACCCCCCAAACAAGATTTCATGTGAAAATCTGCATTGAAAAAAAAGCATTTTTATTTTAGGTTTCTGAAGGTAAGAATATCACTGACCCGCAGACAGATTGATTCTCAGGCCATTTGTCTGTGGCAATGGGACGGGGGATGGGGGACGGGGGACGCGGCGGGCTCTCACCAGTCTCCTTGTAGGTCTGCTTGTCGGGCCAGATGACGGAGCAGAGGCTGGTGAGGACCAGGGTGCCCAGACGTCGGGCGCTCTTCTCCTGGCCATTGTAGTAGTCCAGCGACTCATTGGTCAGGACGAACCAGTAGCGTCGCTGCCTGATCCAGCTCCCTCGCACCTCCTGGTACAGCCAGCCTGCCGACAAGCCAATCACAGTCCTTTACACCCGGGCCAGCCTGCCGACAAGCCAATCACAGTCCTTTACACCCGGGCCAGCCTGCCGACAGGCCAATCACAGTCCTTTACACCCGGGCCAGCCTGCCGACAAGCCAATCACAGCCCTTACTGTTGGCTAAGCAAAACCTTGTTGGGTTTGTTTTATTTCAAAAGCATTGCACTCCATTAAATTATATTATTGTTTCAGGATCAATTAAATTGGACCTGTAAGGACTGCAGAAGATAACAGATGTTAAGGCATTTTCTGATAAGTTTATAAATCTAAAAATAGAATCCTTTAGATAACATCAATTTAGTTTTTGTTTTCATTTTTAACTTCAAAGACGATGAGATGAGATGGAAGTACATTCACTTCAATAACTCAATGTTTATTTTTGGGCAGACTATCGGACTCCACCAGCAATAAATCATCCAATCAGATCTCACAGTGTAAACACCTGAACCACCCCCCCAGCCATTCTCAGTAAAACAAAACTTGAAATTCATGAAAAAAATAAACTACAAATGTTCCCTGTGAAAAGGCGTTTGTTATAAATATTTAATCTTACACAGAATTCGGCTCTGTGCAATCCTTTCCCCCTGGAGGGAGAGAGCAGCCAGGGAGCCAATGGCAGCGCGGGTCAAAGTTCGCCAGGAGGCCCCAGGATTAGTTGGCAGCGGGCTGTGGACACCTGGGCCAAACTTGCGGCGTGTGCGTCTGCCAGCACCCAATGTGTGCTTATGAGAAAAGCAATCCAATGTCAGTGTCCCTGTGCCTTCTGAGTAGCGTTAGACCAGTGGCCAGCCCCAGCGTTTCCCCTTGGTTCCTGTCCTGCACGCTAATTCACATGGAACGCGTTTCCCCAGGCCAATGACGAGGCTTCGCTAACAAACGGCACCTCTGTCCGGTGTCTGAGGGCGATCTGGCAAAGGGCACCTCCGTTTCCTCTCTCCGTCTCCCACAGTTATTTCAGACGAGGCGCATGACAGACTGGAGGGCTGAAGTGAGAGCTTGTGAAGCCGCCTAGCGCAGCGCGGAGAAACGGCGGGATGGTGGTCACAGATGTCTCTCAGCGTGCCGGGCGCCGGGCCAGGGGCGCAGATTTGCCAGGGGGCACTTTAGGGGGGCCGCTTCAGCTAAATCGTCCCGCGTGTGTGACTGCCCGCCCCGGGGCAAGCTGGGTATTGTGAACAATGTCGACAAGCTTCGTCTTACGTGTATTTACTTCACAACCCGTCACTACAGAACAACTTGACAAGGCCGAAGGTCCGGGGAAACGTCAAAGACGAGAAGTAACAGTCCAGTCGGGATACAGGTATATTCTGAGGTTGTTGGGACGGTCCCCACGCTTGTTTACGGCAGCAGGAATACTGTGAGCAGAAGAGGGCAAGAGCGCTCTGAGGGGGGGATGCTATTTAACTGCGCAGCTGCCTGTGTCGCGGGCTCCATAGGACCACTCTGCCCCTCCATCTGGATCTCATCTCTTTGCCCTGCTAATGTCTCCGGAGGGAGTCCAGGCCAGCCGTTAATCCGTTTCATTTGTGACCTTTAACCTCAGTCACCGCCCTCCCCCTCCGCCCCCGCCAAAGCTGCTCTGACAAAGGCCTCGTTCCTGGGAACCAGCGGGAAAGAGAGAGGCCTTCTGTGGTTTCGGTCAACCCCCTCAGTCGCGATGTAATAACAACAGCCTAGAATAAATCGGGACATAGCGTGACAAGTTCAGGGCAGTTTCAGTGTGGCCCCGCCCCCGCACACTACATGGGGCCACACTGGTGGCAGATGCTGGAGCGTCCACAACTGAAGCGCCCTGAAAAACGTATCGAACGGGAGCGAGGCGCGGCCTGGGGTTACGTAACAGCGGATTAAGCACGGGGGGGTGCTGGCGAGGTGGCCCACAGTACCGGACAGTTTCAAAAGGAATGTCAGGCAGCTCCGCCGCCCTGTCAGATGAGGAGAGGCCAGGCCGGGGCGGGGGTCAGTCTACGGCAAGACACATTTAGCGTTCTGGCAGTGGTCCAAACACAGACATCATTCATTTGGAGGAGAACGACCGCAGAAATCACTCATCAGCGAGGGACCATGGTGGCGTTTGAGGTTACATGGTCCTTACCACGACAGGAATATCACAGCTTTAGTTGCGAGCGCGTAAATATCGGACCGCATACTTTCCGGTCAACACAACAACATTCTCGGTAACGGCGCGTGACTGTTTCGTGTCAGCTCCGTCTGCGGCACGGTAAGTTTATTCTGCAATAACTCAGCGGGACTTGCTTTGGCAATGACGGCTACGTGCGAGCGGTTCCCCCGAGGCAGTCGCTCACCAGAGAGCAGCAGGAACACACGGACGCGGGCGACCCGAAAACGCACCAGCCCGCCGGCCTCACCTTTCACAAGCTGCTCAGGGTCCTCCTCCTGGTCCACCTTGTTCTTCTCGATGATCAGACTCCACATCTCCTGGGGAACCTCTGGCAGGCTGTGAGGCGAGAGAGACGCTGGGATTTAGCCCTGTGTGGATCCCCTCCCTCCGCCCCCGCAACCCGAGACCAGCTGCAGACACAGCGAGCCCTGTCCCGCGCTTGGCCTGGCGCTATCTGTTCATCTGCCAACGCCTGCCACTGAAAATAAACAGGAAATATACACGCCGGACCCCTCGCAGCCAATGAACGCGTCAAGAAAAAAAAAAGAACTCTTTCCCTTCCATTTTAATGGGGAGGGAAAGGCCCAGGTAACTTTAACTGATGTCCAGACATGAAAAAAAACTAAGAACGAATTAATAACAAAATGTTAAGTCCTTTTTAATTTTAACAGGGAAACAAAACCTGAAAACCCAAACCAGAGGCTCTGACATAATGCATCATGGCTTTATTACTGTTGAAGAGCTGTGTTTGTTTTATTTGTGAGCAGAGCCGACAGGGGCTGTAACGTGCTCCACGGTAGGCCACAGCAGACGGCACACTGCTCTAGGGACCACATTGTGGCGACCATGGAAACAGGGGCCACAATCTGGGGTTAGTGGCTCTTCACAAAGAGCCGCTGGGCGGCAGTAGGCGAGGATGTGAGCGGGAGTGAGCCAATAATCCAGGCCTGGTCGGGGCCTTCTTAAGGACTGGTGAAGTATCGCATCCGCCAACCTCCACGGCTCGTTTTCATTCACTGCTTCTTTCCTAGTGCAAAGCGCAGTGCTTTTCCTGCTTCTTTCCTAGTGCAAAGCGCAGTGCTTTTCCTGCTTCTTTCCTAGTACAAAGCGCACTGCCACTCCTGCTTCTTTCCTCGTGCAAAGCGCAGTGCTTTTCCTGCTTCTTTCCTCGGGCAAAGCGCAGTGCTTTTCCTGCTTCTTTCCTCGGGCAAAGCGCAGTGCTTTTCCTGCTTCTTTCCTCGTGCAAAGCGCAGTGCTTTTCCTGCTTCTTTCCTAGTGCAAAGCACAGTGCTTTTCCTGCTTCTTTCCTAGTGCAAAGCGCAGTGCCACTCCTGCTTCTTTCCTAGTGCAAAGCGCAGTGCTTTTCCTGCTTCTTTCCTAGTACAAAGCGCAGTGCCACTCCTGCTTCTTTCCTAGTGCAAAGCGCAGTGCTTTTCCTGCTTCTTTCCTAGTGCAAAGCGCAGTGCTTTTCCTGCTTCTTTCCTCGTGCAAAGCGCAGTGCTTTTCCTGCTTCTTTCCTCGTGCAAAGCGCAGTGCTTTTCCTGCTTCTTTCCTAGTACAAAGCGCAGTGCTTTTCCTGCTTCTTTCCTAGTACAAAGCG
>JAOVYW010000039.1:3451996-3470118 GCA_025775045.1 Hiodon tergisus
CAAAGCGCAGTGCTTTTCCTGCTTCTTTCCTAGTACAAAGCGCAGTGCTTTTCCTGCTTCTTTCCTAGTACAAAGCGCAGTGCTTTTCCTGCTTCTTTCCTAGTACAAAGCGCAGTGCTTTTCCTGCTTCTTTCCTAGTACAAAGCGCAGTGCTTTTCCTGCTTCTTTCCTAGTACAAAGCGCAGTGCCACTCCTGCTTCTTTCCTAGTACAAAGCGCAGTGCCACTCCTGCTTCTTTCCTAGTACAAAGCACAGTGCTTTTCCTGCTTCTTTCCTAGTACAAAGCGCAGTGCTTTTCCTGCTTCTTTCCTCGTGCAAAACGCACTGCCTTTCCTGCTTCTTTCCCCGTGCAAAGCGCACTGCCACTCCTGCTTCTTTCCTAGTACAAAGCGCAGTGCTTTTCCTGCTTCTTTCCTAGTACAAAGCGCAGTGCTTTTCCTGCTTCCTTCCTCGTGCAAAGCGCAGTGCTTTTCCTGCTTCTTTCTCGTGCAAAGCGCGAGTTTAAATTCCACTCCGGTTCCTGCATTTGCCAGGCCGCCGGTTTGCACCCACTTCGCAGTTCTGTCCCGTCTGCAGCACAGTTTGTCCCCGCTCGCTCCAGCCGCACCCAGCACTGATAAGTCAGTGCAAGTAACCAGGGTCCAGCTGGACCCAGATAGCATGCCTGCCTGGATGCGTGTCCTCGACACCGTCAGAAGCTACGGACGTGGACCCAGAGAGGGGTCTGCTAAGACATTAAACACAACACACACTCACAACACTCATTTTCCAGACCAACCATTTTACTCTCAGTTTGCATATGCATTCATTCAGTCAACAGCAGAACATCAAACCATCGGAGACGGCTCTCCAGGGAACCTTCTCTGAAGTGCCCGAACCTCCCTCCCTCTCTGTAGGGTTCTGCTTAAACACTTATAGCACCCCTACTGGGGCCCAAAAGGGGACAGAACCGTCCGACACACCAGGTCCTAATAGCACCCATGGGCCTACGTGGTCCGGCCTACGTGGTCCGACCAACATGCTCTGGCTACAAGCGGGCAGAACAACAGCGACCCACAGAAGCATGTCCGGAGACAGACAGAGGTAGGGGTTTTTGTTGGCGCACGCACTTTGGGATGTGCCTTGCCCCAACAGTCCAATAGTCAGAGTGAGTCAGTTACTGAGTTACTAACAAAACCTGTACGGTGGGCCGTGGCGTTTACCGGCTGACATTTCAGACCCCTCCCTGGCCAAACAACCCCGACCTTCATCTTCAATGGCCCCTTGTCAGACCAAAGCTTGCCCCATTCCTCTTTTAGAACCCTCCAAAGGTCAGGGAAACAATGCGCAATTGTGTGCCCATGCGAACATCGGCGCAATAAAACCCATTTATTAAGCAGGCACAAAGACAGAGCTCAGCCTTGGCCCTGGAAGGGGTGAGATTTTGCACGGACAAAGAGGGCAAGCGACAGAAATACAGACTGGGGTCGCATTTCACTACACGAGTCTCCTTTGCACCACGAAACGTTTTTGTGACGTTGATTCGATGGGACTTTGTAGATGCCTTATCCAGTGGAAACACCGGATTACTTGTCCTAAGCAAAGGGCTAAAATTAATTTAAACAGCTGTGTTACGTCATTCATTTCAAAACTACTGTTGTAGAGGAAGTTCATTTAACTCAGCTGAATTAAAGATAAGACACCCACAGTGACAGAGTGGTTGGTATAAAGAATTCTTTAAGGCCCTGCCTACAGAAAGGCTTACAGAAATTTCAAAAGGTGATGGAGAATCCTACCTTAGCATGTGGCAGCTAATGCTTAATGATCTCCTAAAGGATTCGTCTGACATTGTAGTTTGGAAACATCTTCAGGGTTTAGCGATCAACCTGTAACCTATTCTGGACTTGTTATCTACTGCGTGGCTCCTTTGTTAGGTTCATTAATCAAATTTACAGAACTGAAAAAGTATTTTTTAAATGACTAATTCGGTTCTTAACGGCAACAAAACCTTTCACCACAGGGGACAGTCGCGGAGAAAGTGTAGAGTATTTTGAATCACCTCAGCCACGACACAACCCTTGTGAAGAAAACGGTCACAAGCCCTCACTTCAGCCCCAGAGGGCAGATGTTCTACCCCTCCCTTCCCAGCATTCCCCGCACCGACTGTGACCAACAAGGCTCTCTTCCTGCGAGCGGCGTGCAGGAAACAATCTAAACCGGGAGAATGACCTGGCAGCCCGTGCCGAGACCTCCTCCTTTCCCCCCCGCTCCGGCGAAGCCTCCGCCCGAGGGGGTGGCGCGGGGGTAGCGTGAAAATGGGAGAGCAGTCAGGTGTCCGCTCCTCCTTACGCCCCTTGTAACCTCAGCGCCCGCAAAGCTTTTCCTGGTTGTCACCCTCTTTCCCTCCATTAGCGAAAGAACGTCAGCAGCCCGTTCTTCTCCTGAGCTATGACTGGCTAACCCACACGATGCCCTTTCTCTGGAGAGCCAAAACAGAATGCATTACATTTAATGGACCTTGCTGCAGGGCCGCTGGTGTTTGTCTGGGCTGGAAGGGTTTTCCGGTTCAAATAGTCAGAGTGCTAATCAACAGTGGGGAAATAAGGCTGAATTCCGAAGCCCGGTGATGTGGCCCACGAACGGAAACTAACTGTTGGGTTCGTTTATGGTGGGGAAAGCGAACGCACGGCGAAACCTCTGCAGCCCAGATGTCCGCTCCACGTCACACAGCCCCGTCTGCGCTAAACGGAACCATCTGCGATCACAGCCGAGTAGGAACCCCGGAGAAGGCGGGAAACGAAGGATTACGGTGTGCGGGTGGAGATAAATATACAGGCCTCTTCAACCCTGAAGTGCAACCAAGGCCTCTTTTGGCTCACAGACGGGCTGCAACTAAACGTGGGTGGATCTTGACCCCGCCCCATCGCTCTGGGAAACGGGCTGATGTTTGGATCCGTATTTCCTGTTTGGCCCCACTGTGCACGAACAACGTCGCGCTGCGATTTATCCGGAGTGATGAATTTCTGTACGCAAAAGGAGACGGACCGCAGAAACGCAACAGGGTGACGCACGGCGGACGCACAGGCACTCCACCTCAGAGGGAGACGCCGACCTCCGAGAGCGATCCATTCCAGACCGCTCAAATTAGACTTCTTCTCTACCTCAGCTTCAAGTCTGCCACGGTCACGGTCACGGTCACGTCAGGAGCGCCTGCTTACAAGGTCTGTTGGGGAAACCTAATTCTGTCACCCATTAGGCTTCTTCAGGTGACGGAAACTTTCACACATAACCTTCACATATTACACCCGTGTAATATTGGGTGGTCTGTGCTGTAAGGATACGCCATTAATCCAGGCAGCGACCCGGGGCAGAAGGAACCGCCGGGGAGGACGCTAACCATCCCATGGAAGCATGCTGGTTTCGTCCCCCTAGGGGTTCGCAGGGGCCTCTGTTTCCAATGGTGGGAAAAAACCAGGACTGAGAGTCAGCCGCGATGAAATCTAAAAATAATCTGTTTACTCAAGAGGTCTGCCAAGGAATTTCTCTGGGCTGAAAAGCAGGGAGGACAAAAATAAATAAATAAAAAAGTGCTTTCGTGACGCAGACGTGATGAGTTGGGTCAAGTGCACCAAAGAGCCAATCACCCTCCCGGAAGCAGAAGAGTTCCCTGCTCTGTAAATCGTAGACAACGCCAGCGAACAAGGTGAACTGCAGGCAGTTGTGGAATTTGGGCAGATACCCATTTACGGACAATGCTTGAAAAACCAAACCGAAGTGTGTAAAGAGTTTTCCAGTCGATTACCAGAGCTTGGCTTTCACCACACCGCTGAAAACTATGACTTAATTCTTCTTTTCCCAACACGGCTGCCGATTTCAAAGGGATGTGCTCCGATATTCCTGAAGAGTTCTCAGCACACGTCCAAGCGTGAAACAGAAATGGTCTGAGGATGTACCGTACCTACAGGTGTTCTCAGAGAAAATCACTCTGGTTAACAGCTGGTAAAACAAAACAAGGAGGAGGTTTTTTAACAAGCAAATATAAAGTTTGGCCTAGAGACCTTCTCGGGGACTTTTGGGTAGTCCTAAAAAGATGTGAATAATTCCGAACCTCAGTCCTAAATAGACACAATTTAAATGGTAACACAGCTGCCAGCCAGACAAACCTGTCACGTTGGAAGTCAGAACTAGGAATACTAAGAATCAGCATTTCCTAGCTGGTATTATCTGGGAGACAGTTGCCAGGTCACTGGGTCTCGCCACACGTCTGAACCAGCACAGAGTCTGCTCAGAGCGCGTGCCGTCGGGCATCAAGTCTGTAGCAAACTAGTCAAACCAGAAATCTGATGAAAATTTTCTTGAATTCTGGGAGAGAGAGGGAAAAAAAATCTCATTTTCATCCTGGGTCTCTTGCTACGTTAGTTAATTAAATAATTAAGTGAGCAAGCAAGTACTTTTCCTGCTCAACAGTGATCCTTAACCATGGTGCCCATATGCTTAATTGTGTCACCTCTGAAATGCTATATGCATGAAGTGGAACAAGATTACTGTGCTAGTAAAAAGTTTGCTATGTGAAAGGTTACTATGACTATTAACTGATTATCGGATATAAGTGTTTGAAACACAGCTGTTTTGAAGGTGGACTTGTATGACAACGTTACCAAAAAGATGTAAAACTGCGAGTTATTACTAGCGGTAACCCACAAAGCAGGCTCCTGTTCCCATAAACACACGCTGCGGGTGAGCTTACTTTCCATCCCTGAAACCCTTATTTATATGCTACACCATCTTAATTTTTCAAATGACTTTAACGATGAGAAAGACACGCAGCGTAAAACGTTTCCTTTTCTCCCCCAGCTCACCGGCTGGTGTGGGCTCAAGAGTACCTTTTGGGGACCGAACACCATATCCCAGGATACAACAGGAATGGGGATTGGTGAGGAACAAACCACGAAACTGCCCTGGCGCAAGTGTGGCCCTTTCTGCTCGTGTGGCTTTCAGGGCCTCCACTCGGGGACGGGCGGGGCCTCAGTGAAAGGTCAGGAGAAACAAAACTGAGAGGACACTGGACGGCAAAGTTTGCCAAACCAAACCAAACCAGTGCTGTGAGAGGTGTCCGCGACAGGCTTTGCTCCTGGGCTTACGTCCCTCCGTGGGCCACGGCTGCTGTCACAATGCTACAGTTTTTTTTGGGTAGAAAATACGTGAACCATTTGCGCCCCCTTTGAAACGTAAAGACAGGTCAAGCTCGGAGCGCAGGGTAAATAAACCCCAGTGGCTCTCAGTGTGCCCTCTCACAGGACGGCTGTAAATCGTGTTGGGGACAGGCCCGGGCTCACCTTCAGTGACCGCCCACTGCGGCCTCAGCCCGCCCTCTCAGCCAAAGCGGGGGGGACAAGCGGTTCTACCCCCCAAAGCCGCAGAGCCGGCCTGGGCTGACCGCAGCTGCGACCAGCACATGACCAGCACCAGACCGCTCTCCGCCAGCGGTCCGTATCCACCTGAACTCGGGTTGCGAAACTGGTGGCCACGCCTCCCAGCGTTCGCCGGCTGTCTCCACTCGCGCATTCAGCAGTGGCTCAGAGGGACAGAGATCCCAGAGGGAGAGGGGTGGAGGCAGGCAGTGGCTGGGGTAACCCTTGCCAATCGCAGGGCTGTTGGCTGTCAAAGAGCTTTGGTCTATATTTATCAGTCCGTTCACGCACACAAATTGGGCGAATAATTTGCACGGTCACTCCTCACAGCGACACAGGGCTTGAGAATCCGGTAACAACTGCTTGAGGCAGGACATGGTATCTTCTGCAGTGGGTGGACAGGGGCTGGGCAGGACTCAATGCGTTTTGCGGTGAGAAAACCCAAGAAGGATTTGCCTGTCTCAAAAAGAGAAGAATTGAGAGATAATGAAAGATGGGGGGGGGGGTTCGGGCCGGACCACGCGCCCGGGCTGGTCCCAGAACAGGGATGGAGATCTCACAAGAGGCACAGTGGGGGGGGGCCTGTCAACTACAAACATTTGAACAACATTCAAGTAACGTTGTGGATATGCTTTAGAGCTGCATATTAGATAAACCAACGTAATAGGGAGGCAAAGAAAACATTCTTGGATTATAACACTACACAGAAGAACAGAGTGAAGCCCCATTTAACCAGGGAAATGCTAATTCTGTTCCATGACATCCAAACTGATAAAGTCAGATTGATCACTTATTAATGGGCTTCTGTAAAGAACTGTCTGGCTCTTTCCCGCCTGTCTGGGTTTAGTCCAGATTTGTTACTGGGCATTTATTTTCTAGTACTTCCTCTGAATAACCTCCTGGACTAAATTTCAGCCCTAAGGCCCAAGGTCAGCTTTCTACAACAAAATAATAATAAAAATTTAAAATACAAGTACGTTTAGAACATTTGCAAATTCTCCTTCGTGGAATTGCCCAAGCTTTCTCATTCAAAAGGGCGCACGCGCACGCGCACGCGCACGCTCACACAGTGAACTCACCTGCTTGTCCCGTTGGGTGTGCGCATGGGCTGAGTGATAGCCACCTCCAGCGGGCTCTGACAAAGCAAGAAAAGAGATTAACTTTAACACCGGGAGCCGTCCAATCAAATGCTGGCATGGACTGCAATGAGAAGCCATGGCTTCCATTGGCGATCATCCAGCAAACTCATCTGAATACCTGTAAATCACTTGGTTTCCTTTATTGGCAAACGCAGACAATGGGGAGACCAAAACTGAACGCTCAGACCGTAACCCCTTTCACACTGAGGTTGTCTACAGCTATTTTTGTGAATGGAGCTGGGGCCAATGGGGGCTACAGGTCTGTGTGAATGGAGCTGGGGCCAATGCGGGCTACAGGTCTGTGTGAATGGAGCTGGGGCCAATGCGGGCTACAGGTCTGTGTGAATGGAGCTGGGGCCAATGCGGGCTACAGGCCTGTGTGAATGGAGCTGGGGCCAATGGGGGCTACAGGTCTGTGAATGGATGAATTACGTTCACTGCATGGCCACGAAGCAATATGCTATACGTGAATGACTCCATGAAGCGAGGACGCCTGGCGGTTTTCTTTGCTTTGGTGTGGCTGCAGACGCACCAGGGTTTTCATTAGCCATTTTGAACAGAGTCATTTGTTCAACTTACTTGATATTACGGAGGGTAACCGGAAGGATAGTGAAGTCAGAAGGGAACAAAATGAGAAGAGACGTTTGACTCCATGGGGCCATGTAACTGAACACAGCAGTGGACCATAGGAACAGACGCCTCCATCTTAATGATCTCTTCCTGGCTTTGTATCGCGCCCCGGCCAACAAGATTACTACGGCCAATTTCTCCTTCTGTTTCGCATTGCACCATCTCAAATTAAACACCCGTCATTTCCGGTTTTCCAGGCATTCAGTGTTCTGGGTATACTGTCTACGAAAGGGTGCTTGCTTGTCCGCGAACGGGTGCTTGCCTGCAATTTGGAAGCACTCAGAGAACAGTGTGAATGGGTTACAATAAACAAATGCACCAATTAGTTTACTGTACCGAGGAGAAGGGGGAAATGGCCATTCACCACAGTTCCTCTATGTTTAAACTAAGTCTCTGAACGGCCTCTGCTAACAGTACAAATTCACAGCTTGGCTTTCAATTCAATGAACACTTTCAGACTGTTTGTTATACATTTTCCTTCGCCATGCAAAAAACTGACAGCAATCGTTTTTCGTTAATCGTTTCCCTGGCCGGACTGTAACGCATCTGCATTTAATGTGAAAAGGGCCAAAAACCAGCCAGCTTCAGTTTATCCAGCTGAAAATGTCTCCTCCCACCACGGACCGTTCACTATTGGACCTCGCATTTCAGTACTTGTTTTTCCCCCCTTCTAAACTTGGAATGGTCACGTTCGTAGTCCAACCTGCCAGGCTCCCAAAGGCATCCCAAGCCGACCCTCGTCCACCCTTCCCAGGGAGGCAAACGGCACGACCCAGACCCGCGCTGGTCACTAAACCTGACGCTTGTATCAGCGGTTCCTTTACTCGACCTGTCGCACACTTGTCGGTGCGGGGTGAGACCGCTTGCATTCCGGATACAGAAAGACAAAAAAAAAAAACGCAGGGCGGGAGGAAATCGTTGCGAGCAAAGCAGGCAGAAATTCTCCCTCGGGCGGTCATTTTACATTAGCCCAGCGCTTGCATAACACTGAACTGTGGTGCATTTTCTGGCAGCCGTGGCGCATAGCAGGTCTGTTTTTGTAATGGTGGGGCTACATTCGCAGGGGTGAACTAGCGTGGAGAAATACGGCATGTAAAATAGCCTGTTTAAACGCAGGGGCGGGGGAACAGAGGATTCTTTTGTGCTGTTGTGGTTCCCACCCTAACCCCCAGATCAAGCAATTTGGGTTACAATTACATATTTTAAGTGTTCACTGTGGTAGCGCCCTGGCCCAGAACAATGTGCATACAGTTGTTGACCCGCACAGAGCGTTACCAAGGCACCGTTGGTTGAAATTGGTTTATTTTTGTCACGGCCATTGCAGAGACTAATGCACGCACAACGCCTGAGCAACGCCCATCAACGCTACCGTAAAGCACTAGGAGCGCGACATGTAGCCCTGATTTTCACAAAGGCCAGCTGCCAATAGACTGAGCTTCTGCCAGGCCACTCGTTTACCACGGTGATGATTAAGCAGAGGGTTATTTCCTGGGAAAATCATATAAAGCACGTTTCCTTCTACTCTCCCTTCAGACTGACCTCTTCCTACGAAACAAGACACTATTCACCGACAGCCCCGTGCACCCAAAGCAAGTTGGTACAGGGGTTCAGGAACGACTGAAACCATATGCCAAAAAAACGTTTTAAACTCTGGCTAAGAACCACTCAAACGCGTCACAATTTTTTGGTAGAATTTTTCGAAAAGGGGAGTCCGGACAGCTTCCCACCAACACCAGGGGCCCAATCGAGCTGGAACACTCCTGACCATAACCAGGGGCCCAATCGAGCTGGAACACTCCTGACCCTAACCCTGGGCCCAATCGAGCTGGAACACTCCTGATCCTAACCAGGGGCCCAATCGAGCTGGAACACTCCTGATCCTAACCAGGGGCCCAATCGAGCTGGAACACTCCTGACCCTAACCAGGGGCCCAATCGAGCTGGAACACTCGATTGCCCACCCCCGCGGCGTAAAATTGTCACGTTTCCCCCATCCGAATTACGACAGCGTAGCCCCCGGGAAGCGCAGCCGTGGTCTCGGCCTGCGGGAGCCCGGACCTCCTCAGGTTCACTGGCTGAAACGTTATCCAGGTCAACCGGGGGCTTTCGGCTCCAGTACCATATTTTACAACTTCGGTGGCTAAGTTTAGCGTAGCCTGAAAACACAGTGGAAAGGGAGAGGGAAGCGTAGAAACGGTGCAGATAACACTTAAGACTTAGGTAGCGGTTTACGATGGAAAGGAGCTGTAAATGTCAGAAAGGCCAGATGGAGTAAATGAATGGCGTTGTTAAACAGCTTATGAACAGGCCAACCCCCCCCCCCCCTCCACCCGGCAGTCCCACCAACTCTTCCTGCTCCACACCCCCCACCCTAAATAGCCCAGAGTTAGGTTCTGCAACTACTTGGTCTCCGAAAGCCATTCAGGGCAGGGAAAGGTACAGCCTTCCCATTTCGGAGGCAGAGGGAGAGACTGCTGTGACTGTACTGCTAAATAAATAAACAGGGCGCACTGGGGGGAAAAAGCGTTCCCGGGGATTAATTACGACAGAGGTCGGAATCCACATGTCTGAGCTCACATGCGATCGCGGCCAGTCGTCTCAGATCTTCCCCTCTCCTAAACAAATAAGCCACGGCTGATTATGTTTCTGTATACCTCTTTCACCCCCGTCCTGTTAAAACCCTGCGTCTGATGTGATGAGGACGAGGAAATCGCACGCAACAGAAGGTCCTGGCACATGGCGGTGGAAGAGGCAGAGCGAGCATGAGTCAGCCGCGCCAGAGATGGCGTGACGACCACGCTCCGCGGCCCGCTTCTGGGACCCGACTGCCGGGGGAAACGCTTCAGGGGCCGGATGTGTGACACGGACAGGAGCCCAAGCCAAATACAAACCGTTGTGAGAGTGGAAGGGACACGTAACCTGAGGCGCAGCCCTGATTACCCAATCACAGAGGGCATCTGGACAAAAGAAAATGCCATCTTCTGGTCCGCAAGTGGAGGGCAGAATTTCTCGCCTTGGTAAGTGCTTGGAAACACGGAACCTCATCTGGACTGAGGATTTGGACAGCTGTTTCTGAGCCGTTCCTGTTTGACTGCACGGGGGGGGGGGGGCTGGCTCATGACTTATACCCCAACTGGAACAGACTAGAATTTGTTACCCATAGGGTTAGCATTACAGTTAATCTATGGTGTGCCTTTTTGACCGGATGGGATTTGTGGTGAAGATCCATTGGTTCTGGGGGGACGCCAAGTCCTAAGAAGTTGTGGGCAGTTCTGGCTGGCTAACACACAGCTCACAGGCACTCCAGAGAATGAGTCTGGAAAGAAAGAAAACACCACTAGCTGCCGCACGGCCCACGACCGTGCCATAACTTCTGGCCACCTGCTAAAGAGTCTGGCCATTCAATTACTGGGCGTGGTGGCAGCCTCCAAGAAAACATCTGAATACAAGTTTCCTGAAGGGTTTCTCCCTGGCCCGCATCGCAATTCACCACACCTATCAACAGTGAAGAAAATAAAGGGAACCCTTGTATTCCTTCAGAAGGGCCCTGCACGCATCCCCTTTGAGCAGGGTTAATTAAATCAAGTCCCCTTCTGGTGGAGGTCATTTTAACTCCCTGGTGGAGGTCATTTTTAACTTAATCGATCCAGTGGGAAGCAATGAGACTTGCCGTCACTGAAAGGAGACCAATCCGGTCTCCTTGCCAAGAGTGAACCAATCAGCAAGCCAGTGGTGTGAAGGATCAGGCCCGCCAAGGAACAGGTGGCCACTTTGTTTCCATGGTACCACAGACACAGCCCCCAATCACAGGGCACGTCCTTGTCCCCGAGAGATGAGGGGGAATCATTAACCAGCTCACCCCTCGAGCAAGACTAGGTCTCATAACAGAGTAAGATAAATGGAAAATATCGATTAATGGGGACTTTCTTTTGAGTGAGTGAGAGAGAGGGAGAATATCCGTGGGTCCGGGCAAGCAAGGGCCTCCGGTTTGATTCGGCACTTCGATCAGACAGGCACGTCTTGGCCCAGAAAGGTCTCCAGGACTGGGGTGGGTTTATCAGACCAAGCCCATTGCAGCGCATTTGGGATAAAACCGCAACGACTTTGCCCTCACAATGGGCCCGCGACCCATTACAGACACCGGGCTTGATGGGTAGAGCTGGTCAAACAGGAGCTGACGTTTAACGTGTCGTTTCGCAACTCAGTGCTCCCCGTCTGAATTCCCCCAGGCACCCCTGGGCGGAGTGCACCCCGGGGGCTCGTAGAGGGACTACCCAAGACTTGGTGCCCGCGCAGAACAGACCAACTGTGCCAGCGGCACACCGGCTTCCCAAGGACAAGGGGCTATTTCAGTCGCGTGTGGTGGAACGTCGTTGCTGTGAATACAGTGGAATGTGGGGAAATGGCCACAGAAGGAGACACAGACACAGAAACTTCTCCGCAAACAGCGTCATTGTCGCTTTGCTGCAATGTCACGGCAGTTTCGAGGCAGAACATGAAGTGTGGCTGAAAACAGGAACAGAAGTTAAGGAAGAAAAAAAGATTTAATGAAATATAGATTTTTTTTATTTTTTTATTTGCACCGAATCGAGGGGGATCTTTATTTGAGGCGTGATCTCGAGGACCTAATGTTCCCGAGTTACATTAACCATCTTGACCTCATTTCCAAAACTCAATTAGAGCCGGCTTTTGAGAGACAGACACGGTTATAATTGTAAGCGCAGCACAACAGAGGATCCTCACAGCAGACAATACTGTGCCGACTGTGTGACATCTGGTCAAATGGCAAGGGGAAAGAGAGCGGTTTTGCTTTTGAGGGTGGCCAATTAGCTCAGATCAATTACTGACAGTCATGCCTAGCATCTACACAGACAACCGCCAAATGTAGCCAGGCTAAATGGGTGTAGGCCATAGAAGAAAAGCTAATCACTTCTCAACAACCTGACAAACCAATTGCCACATTAACGACTTGTTTTTGTTAATCCACGATGTAACGTCCCAGCTAATCTGCCAATGTAGGATTTTTGCACAGCGTTTTGGGGAAATGGCGATGTCTCGACTGCCTCAGCTTTTGACACTAAATCTTTTCACTGTAAACCGCAGGAAACAACATGAACAATGAAACAGAATGTCGTCGTGAATCAACACTTGTAGAACGCTGC
This sequence comes from Hiodon tergisus, assembly GCA_025775045.1. Lineage (NCBI taxonomy): Eukaryota > Metazoa > Chordata > Actinopteri > Hiodontiformes > Hiodontidae > Hiodon > Hiodon tergisus. The sequence goes on from JAOVYW010000039.1 coordinate 3,464,317, forward strand.
CCTTCATCACAGAAGTGTTTCACTGCCACATTTTAATTCCCAGTAACACTTTTTTGATAGTGAAGTAAAAATCTGAACAAGTCATCAGTTATTTGCGAAGTTACAATCTGTTATGATATGTACGTATAATAAAAACCAGGACAATTAGCACAGTGATCAACTGGAAAATAGTTTTTCAATGCCGGTCAAAACCCTTAAAAAAGTGTCCCAGGGTGACAAGTTATGTACTTATTTTGCACGACGACAACACGGTTAAGGGTACATTCGCAATTGCACTACACTTTTTAAATTAATAGTATTTAATCTGTAGAAAGGGGCACGTGTAATTATGATTTGGTTTCGTTGTTAATGTCTTTCCAAAAACTTTCCAAACAGGTGGTTAAGTGGAAATTAATTACATTTCCTTTCTATCATATTATACCATACATGTGTCATCCGCGATACACCTTTTAAAACAGATTGTGGGGTGTGTAGCAACACGAGCGGGTAAAACAAAGGCTAACTGGAATAAAAAATACTTAAAAAATCAAACAACAAAAAATAGTTTGAGACGGCGCCTACCCGCCCGTTGCACGCTAGCTCGTCCTTGCTACGCAACTCAATCGATTCCTCCTCCTCTTTATCTCCATACTCCCGTCCAAGCAAGCGGAAACCCTGCCTGCAGCACAGAAACCAACAAAATCCTTGCAAAGACATTCAAATCCGGATAGTTTGGGAAAGCCCGTTCTGTGTAGATAGCATCCACAGTCAATGGTGTGTCACTCAAGTCAGACAAAACGCCTCGCGACATACAAAAACCCACTAACAGCGTCCTCGGCAGATCATACCATCCGAATTGAGTCTTCTGTCCAAGGAAAATCCCTGATGTTGAGACGGATGCACATAAACCTGGGATTTGTGTTAGGTAGTTCACGGACGTTTTAAAAGTGCGTGTAAATGCGCATTGATCAATTAATCATTGAAGCTCGTTCGCCCTGCTTCTCTCGTTTCCTTAGTGTATATTCCAGTCGTTCCTTCGTCGTGACATCTCGTTCATTATAAAGATTGAAGAAAATCCAATAATGTCAGAAAATATGCGTTATTGTGTTATGCACGATCCTCCGGCGTCATGAAATGGTAGTCGGTTAGAAAACTACTCAATCCCTCGCTGCACACTCGGCGTTGTTAAAAGTTTCAACTGGCACTACAACATAGCCTAGTGTGCGTGCTTGAAGAAGAAGCGTGGGGGATTTGTGCCACGGGGAGGGGCAGCCGGGCGCCTAACATCCAATCGAGAAACACGGCTCCCTGGTTAGCAGAACGTCCTGCACCGGCCTCCTTCTATCGGCAGACTGTTGCATCACATGCCGTCCTGGCAGCAGCTCAGTTTGCTTTGGAGGAGGGGAAGCACTACGCCCATAAACGGACACTTAGTCCGACTTATTATACAAACGAATCTGGCGGGTTTCTTTACTGACTCAATTTTAGCGGCTTAAACCAAATTTCATAAACTTCTTTCAGTAAAGCCCCCAGAGGTTTTGACCTACGGTATGCATTTCTTTGCCTCTAATTTTTTTAAAAACTTACTTTATTGCATTAATTTGCTTTACAGTTGCTAGGGCCCACAATATCAATGCACCATAAACCTGGCCCATCAGTTCTGCCGCATAGTATGATAGTATAAGATAGTAAGAGAAATATTTGAAATCCAATCGCATGTGACGTTCAGACCTGACACCCACATCCTCAGTCACTTCGTTAAGCGTCAGTTTCAAAATTGCTGTGTTTGATTTATCCTTTCTGTTGTCTAACAAAGCCAGTATAACCTCAACATGTTACGTGAATTATAGCTCCCCCCCACACCATCAACCAAAGGTGTGACCTTTTGTTGTATTTCAGGTAATACCTCATATTTCTGGCGTCTGGTCACACCTTGTAACCATAGCGCCCGGCCCTTCACCTCTGCACCGATGCCGGTTTTCATATTTTCTATTTGCATATGGAAGAGCCCCAACTGGGTTTATGGGAGTGATCCCTGGGCGGGCAATGATGATGCAGAGCCTGCATTTCCAGAGATTCTCATTCCATGATAATGAGTTGTGGTTATCATTAGTTGAGTTTTTACAGCTGGGCAGTCCTAAGGGCTGACATGACGCATTATGATGACTCTGGAGGGTGCTTTGTGAAGCCTTTACTGTTATACTGTTTATATTGTGATGCAATTTTAAAAGAACTTGCAAATGATCCCATATTCTCACTGACAATAATATTTATAGGTGTGATAATAGAAACAAAGTAACCGTTATAATTAATAATGAAATGCACCATCACGATCATCCAAAAATATGTTTTTTTTACCTTGGAAAAACAGTTCTTGATAAAGTTATTAAAAGTCCTTTGAGAAAGGTATAGTCATTTTTACAATGAAAATGACCGATGATGTGAAAATCACAGGCTAGTAACATGTATAGTTTCTGCCCAGACATGTGTAGACGTATTCAATGGTCTCTAAGCAGCAGGGGGTCACATGTCCATGCAAATTGATTAGGGCAGTACTGGCATGGGTTTCACCAGTAGTGGACTGGTGACCGGTATAGGGTATTGAAACTGTGACCGGTAGAGGTCGAAGTGGATTTGTGACTGGTATGGGGTAGTGGACTGATGCCCGGTAGTTTTGCCTCTCCAAATTAGAGGAGGGGCTTTGCTGTTGTACTTTTGCAAAAAGGAGCTTAACTTGAATGGCTCCTGTAAACATCCAGCTGTACAAATGTAATAAAATCTATGATTGCTCTGGTTAAAATGGGGCTTAAGTATTAACAGGTTAAGAGTAAGGTATGTTGTGAGGTATGTTGATGGCTCGGGCCACTGGTAGGAAAAGAAATCCTATACTTTAAACAATTTTTAAGCAGCACTCATTGTGGGCTAATACTGTTATCTAAGCAACCATTTAATGTAACTAATTTGTGAATCTTTTAATACATTAAAAAGTACTTGTGATAAAGGACATGGCACTGTAATTCTAACAGGATGTGGTAATGAGAGCTGAAGTGAACGGTTTAATATCGGGTCGTTGGTGTGAGTTTTTAGAGGAATTGGAGAACAGGAATCCTGCCTTGCCAGTAGCCAGGGCTGTGAAAGCAACAGAGCCTGCGGTCGAGACAGAGGAACGCGGCGGCGTACGTGAAAAAAGGAGGGCCACACCTGGGCGATTGGTGTGCTGCGATGAGGAACGACCGCTAATCTTCTGTGTGTTATCTATCCCTTTATGGAGCTTGTGAATTAAGTCATGCCCAAAGGCCTCGTTAGAGACCTATAGCGGGAGGGGAGCAAACGCTCCCTGGCAATCAGATCATGTAAAATTATTGGACCTTGCCTGAGATAAATTCTTACAGACATGGTTTTGACAGCCATGCCTAAAATATTGACATAGGTTGATCACGGACGATTGACTCCACAACTTTTTATAAACATTGTCATCTACTACATTGTTCCATCCGGAGACTCAGAATCTCAACCCAGAAGGAAAAACCTTTTTTGGCAGTTTGGACCTTTAGTTTGTTGTGAAGCTAGATTTGATGAACATGGTCTGTTTGCTCCCTGGCCTGTTTGCTGGGACAATGGACGGCCAGCTGTCACCCCAAGGCACTGACTCAGGGTCAGCTAAGTAAACTGCCGTCCTGGACCTAACTGGTTTGTACCAGAAATAATACTGTCACAAGGGAGAGTGTAGGTCTCAAAGATGTAGGCTCCTTGTCCCGTTTCATCCCGTCTCGTTCCATCATCGTGTCCCCCAGAGTGTCAAATATCTCCTTCTCTTTTTGTTTTTAAGAAGGTGGCCGACACTCGTTGATAAATAGACCTGGCAGGAGTTGGAGGGGGCGGGTACACTCTTGGAGGGGTTAGGGTATTTGCCGATGTGAGGATTTGCAGAACATGCCTCAGCTCCACTCTTGAAATCTACATTCTTCAAGACGTGTCTCTCGTTTTTGCGTATGGATTATAGAATCATCAGGTTTGGATTATGGACTCATCAGGGTTGGATTATGGAACCATCAGGTTCAGAAGGAATAAAAGACCAGCCAGTCGACAAACGTATGAAATGTGCTGGTGTTTGGCTTTTCTCTCACGTAGTGCACAAGACTGGCATAGAGAATTGTGTTTCTGTTGCCCTGTATGTTTAGAACTGCTTTCTCTGCCATTATTAAAGTCAGCCCTGCTGAAGCCAATTTGGGGTTTTGGTAATTACAGGTTCCATAATGAAACAATTACTAATATGTCCAAGAGTAGGCCGCAATCTGCAAGCCACTGGCCACCTTGATTTGTGGCCGCAGTGTTGAGGTTGTTTTAATAGGCCCTGCCTGCTGCTTCCCGTAATGACTGTTTTTCACGAGGAATCTGATTTTGCATGCGATGGAATATCTACATCTTTCCCATATGTTTTCAGCCCTGCCATTGGCCCTTCAAGGAGTGGAAGGAATCCTGGGGTTGGCCGTTTCCCCCTCGTCCACTACAAACAGCGTCTCCCTAAGCAGTCAGCTCACGGTCAAGCCAAGGACGTCTTAACAAATAGCCGCACGAGACCGGGGTCTCTCGGGCCTCCCGCTAATGCCACGACCAGAAACCGAAGGCCCACTGCAGGCCGCACAGTCACTAAACAACGCTTGTAAGGGTCGCGTCAGCTGTTGTTGCCGGGAGCGCTTGTGGCGCGATTGTTTGGGGCGCCAGGACGTCTCGGGAAATGTTTTAGCCAAGGCCGTGAAACAATAGCTGGAGTGAAAGGCCCCAACAAACCCATGGATTTGTTTTCATCCACTGTCACAGGCCCCCCTTCCTGGAGCACTCCCACTAGCATGCCCCCCATCTCGGTGTCACGCGGCCGGACTCCCAAACTCCAAACCCTGGGCGGCAAGGGTCTGTCCAAGGTGTGGAAAGAGCACACCCAACCTCTGATCCTCTGGCCGGCCACCAGACAGGTTTGCTGACCGCCAACACAAGGTCGAACTAGGCGTTCTTTGTGAGAGACAAACTAAATCCCATCCCGAGCATGGACGGCCACCTCTTCAATTCAGTCCTCTACAGGAAATGAGTGGAATGAAAACAAACTCTTGTTGTTTTGAATAGCATAAAGTCTATCAGGGGTATAAAAGAAAATAATTCTCTCTTGGTGATGCTTGGATGACCCTTTGCAGTCAGTTAGTGGTTAAAATGTTTTGTGGCTTGATGCTAGAAAACAGTACCTTTTTAATTAGCAAGAGTACCAAGCAAAAGTAATCAACCACATACATTTATACAGCGTATGACCATTGAAAGGTCTTAAAGTAAATGATCCAATAAATGTTTTTTTTTTTTTTTGGACAAATGTTCCTGTAAGTAAGGAGAAGAATGTGTGTCTGTGTGTGCGTGTGTGCGCGCTCTGGAACGAGCGAGTGCAGGTTTGCTAATACAAAACTTTGCCTCCTGAAACAGATTAAATGCTCCAATGGGAAGCAGATGGCGTGCCCCTTGCTGCCGGGAAGATTTTTTTATTGGTGACTCAGTCACAGGAAAGGACTGGAGAACGCTTTCTACAATGTTATTTTTTTTCTCTTTTCTTCTCTTTTTCTTTCTCTGCTGATAGGCCAGATAACCAAACAAAGTGAGAGGTTTCACAGCAGTGGTGACATTGTTAGCAGCCCGCGGCCTAACTCCTTTGTTCTGCTTACTTTTTTTTTTTTGTTCAGAACAATTTTGAACCGTTTCACCTTCTTTCTCAGTTGTAAAAAAAAGCCTTGACCGGAGTGGTTCCGGGGGGGGGGGGGGGGGGGGGGGGGGGGGGGGGGGGGG
>JAOVYW010000039.1:3512397-3532266 GCA_025775045.1 Hiodon tergisus
AAGTGTGTTTTAATCAAAGAGGGGGCCCTAACAATTAACTTTGACTTGCCCACCCTGCTGAAGAGGAACATCAATAGTCCTATTCTTCCACCTGGATTTCGATTTTTTTTTCTATTTTCTTTTGGCTGCATTGAATATCTTTAGATTTCCTGGCTTCTGGTGGGTCATATGAGGACAGCTCTATGGATTTGGATCGGCAGGTTTCTGAGGTGGCCAGCTAGGCTGTCAGAGACATGCATGTTTGATCAGTGTACAGGTTAAAATAGTTTCCTGTAGGAGTGTATGTGCATGTGTGCAAGAAATAAGTCTTTAATGTAATGTTCATGTGAGTCATAAGCATTCCGATGTGTAAAGTGAAGTGTGGGAGTATATGTTGAAGTTTTTCTAGAATTTATTTAAGTGTGGACCTGAGTGCTAATTGATACTTTTCCCCCATTGGATTTCCGGTTGTAAACATGTCTATTAAAGCCAAAACATTATAACAACAAATATTATTTCTAATAGATAGCAAAATCACTATGTGAAGTATAACACAGCCACTGTTCCCTTTTTGTCCCTACTGGGTTTCTGTAGACAGCAACTTCCTGCTGGGCAACGCGCAAGGGCACCGCGGCTTCCCCATTGTGTACTGCTCCGACGGCTTCTGCGAGCTTACAGGCTTTGTGCGCACCGAGGTCATGCAGAAGAATTGCAGCTGCCGCTTCCTGTACGGCCTTGAGACCAGCGAGCACATTGTCCTGCAGATGGAGAAAGCCCTGGAGGGGCGACAGGAGTACCAAGCCGAGGTCAAGTTCTACAAGAAGATTGGTGAGGACGTTGACCAATGCGTGGGTTTTAGCCATGGGGGACCACCTTGACAGGGGGTTACCACTCTCCCAGGGCCTCTGTCTGATTGGTTCGTTTGGTTCTGGCTGAGCTGGAAACTATCTGGCTGGGAACAACTTTTGATTTTTTGGGGAAATTGGAGTTGAGAAGGCAGAGGAGGGATGAGAATGAGTTAACACAGACACCATGTTACAGAAAGGCCAGGTTTATGACTGCTGGCTAAATTTACCATGGCTTAGACAGGTAGGCAGATGGAGGAGAAACCTCAGCCATCTCAGAGTGGTCATCTGAGATGGCCTGCCTCCAGTCTGAAGTTCTGTTGGAAGTTCTGCGAGGAGGCATGGAAGCTGTCTGCCTCCAAGGGTGCGTTAATGAACCCAACAGGCATTCGTGTCTGGGCCCAAAGTTGTCAGCATTCTTTACATGCTCTGGCTGCTATTGAATGCTGACCATTGCAGCCTCTGTAAAAGTTTGTCCTACTGGCCATACAAGACAAAGCTCAGTTATAAGGCTTAGAAAGTCATTGTGAGCGTTTAAACCCACCAAATGCTTCAAATCTGCATTGAGGCTGCCTTTCTTTTGCAAGTTTAAATATGGGTCTTTTGTGTGATCAAACTGCACAGAGCATGAAATCTCAAACGTTTCACTTACCATTAAGTTGACCAGTTCCACTTACCATAAAGTTCACACAATCCACAGTATCCGATTGGTCAATGTTTGGGGCCTACCTACACTATCCCTTGAAATCAGTATCATAGATTATTTCCCCATGCGCTCAAAGTAAGTATGACTTGAACTGTAAACAGTTCGACTGAAAGGTGAAAAGCAGGTGAAAGTGAGGAAGGCAGGTTGCATTGAAGGAGGAGGCATCAGTTCACACAGCTGTGGATGATGATAATTATCCCCTTTTGTTGCAGTGATCCTTGTCGGTGTGAACTTTTTTTAACCAAGCAAGTAGACAGTTGAATTGAATTGAATTGAGTCGGTCAGACCATCAGTCCAGGGACCCTCTGAGACACATTGAGCAAATTGCAATTTGATATATTTAGTACTGATTGGGGACAGGGATTAACCTTTAGACTTCTTTATGGTGTCTCCTTAAGATGTTTAAGTCTTGGTGGTGTGTCTGACCCTTTATGAATGACATCCAGTTTCGGTTATGCCTTCGTCTGTGTTTTTTCCAGGGACCCCTTTCTGGTGCTTACTAGACATCGTGCCCATAAAGAATGAGAAAGGCGAGGTGGTGCTCTTCCTCTTCTCCTTCAAGGACATCAGCGACACACATGGCAGAAGCCAGCCCAACGGCACGGCAGGAGGTGCGAGACCTAGCTCAGAAATGCAAGCCTTTCTAAAAACGTTTCTTAATATTATGTGATGCGGGGTGGGGGTGTCTTGTTGCTGTCCAAGGATTACCTATCCGACTGGTCAGTATTGATGTGGTGGTCACTTATAGTGGTCTTCATAGAACTATCTCTTCCCCTTGCATCTGGGCTAGGGTGGAGTTGGTGTCAGGGTAAGGGTCGAGATGGGTGTGGCCGGAAGCCACTATAACTACCTTGCCTGCTTGCCTTTCAGGGGCCCGGCAGCTGAGCGGGAAGTCAGGCAGCGCTCACTTCTGCAAGGCCCGGCAGCGGGGGAGAACCGTGCTGTATCACCTGACCAGCCAGTTTTCCCGGAGGGGGAGAGGCGAGGAGAACATTGACAGGGTGAGTACTACTACACACAGCCCAAACATAGCCCAAATACATACTCCATGGGAAACTCACAGCTTGGGCTTGATGTAATGCTCTCTCCTTTATTTTTGATTGCAGGTGGGCACAGTGTTTATAGTGTTGTACTTATGTTCAGCAGACTGCATAAATATCCTGATGTATAAATGCAAGAAGGATTTGTATCTGTTAAGCAACCAAAGAATAGTAATGAAAATCGCACTTCCTTTAGTGCGGCTAAATAGTCATCCTTGAAATTCAAAGCAATGATAGAATGCAGTTTGGACACTAAATGTTCTGGGCAAGTACATCAAATTCAAGTAGGCGTAGAGCACGCATGTTATTGTATTGTCAGGAAAATGTCATTGAGGCCTGGGCACAGGTTAATACAGTCCCTTCATTATGTGTGAGGTAAGCTGAACTGGTGAAGGACTGACAGTCTCCCCAGACATTCTCTGCGTGCACAAGTCAGGGCTTGAGTAGTTTAAGTAGCGTTTTGTGACAGAGCTTCAGGGACTGAGAGATCGCTGGGCAGCAGTAGGGACCAGGAGCTATATGTTGCTTGGAGACCTGAGGCAGTTGCTAAGGTACACGCTTAAAATCATTTGAGGGATGTCATTACATAAATTTTAAGTCATGTATAGCATCGGTACTTTAAAATGAATTCCTTTTCCATAACTTTTATTCATATTATAATACATATAAGGCTTATGGCTCCCACAGTGAGATACTGTGGGAAATGCAGGCAAGACGCTTAACAAAGAGGCTTTGTAAAACCATTCACTTCTAACAAGCTCCCTGCTCGGGGAGGGAATTATAGAGTGTTAGAGCGTTATGGATAAAGGACAGTAATGTAATTTCCTCATGCTACGACATCATTAGCAGCTGTGATGGCATGATGAGAAGCTCTGAAAAAAATGAACAATGCTTGAATCAAAGTGGGAGACCCAAGCAGTGCTTGAAATATCGTGCCCATATGGGGGCGGTTTCTTTTGGACAAAGGTTTTGTGCTGTCAAAAGCCAGATTAGACACTCCTGGAGCCAGCCGTCTCCACATTTTCTGCGTGCACAAGTCAGGGCATGAGCAGCTTAAGTAGCGTTTTGTGACAGAGCTCCAGGGACTGAGAGATCACTGGGCAGCAATAGGGACCAGAAGCTATATGTTGCTCGGAGACCCGAGCAGTTGCTAAGGTACATGCTTAAATTCATGCGAGGGATGTCATTACATCAATTCTCCAGCGCAAAACCTCTCCGCTGAGTTAGCCCTCATTAGCTGTGTGCCACACCCGGTGCATCCAAAGGAGAAAATTATTATGTTTATCCCCCTTCCGCACACGCCATTTTTTCCTTGACCTCTAGGAATACTTCTTATCGTAACTCGATTTTTTTTCTCTGTTGTTGCACACAGTAGCAAATGTGTATGTATCTATTCAATTTCCTCCCATCTAAGGAGCTTATTATTTATTTCAGTGACTTTAGTTGATATCATAGCAGGGGGTTTGTCTTCAAGCTTCTAGCGTGTAATGTGGCTGCCTCAGTTTGGAGGAATTACATCTCTCTCTATTTTAAGTCATATATACCATCAGTATTATTTATTACTTTAAAATGAATTCCTCATAATTCTTTATATTCATATTATAATACATGTGTGGGTTATGGCTCCCACAGTGAGATACTGTGGGAAATGCAGGCAAGACGCTTAACAGAGAGGCTTTGTAAAACCATTCACTTCTGACAAGCTCCCTGCTCGGGGAGGGAATTATAGAGTGTTAGAGCGTTATGGATAAAGGACAGTAATGTAATTTCCTCATGCTACGACATCATTAGCAGCTGTGACGGCACGATGAGAAGCTCTGAAAAAAATGAACAATGCCTGAATCAAAGTGGGAGACCCGAGCAGGCACTCTTGAAGCAGTGCTTAAAGTATCATGGGGGGGGGGGGCTAAGGTTTTTATGCTGTCAAAAGCCTGATTAGACACTGCTGGAGCCACCCGTCGTGTAATCCCTTAATTGCTATGCCAAGATCAAATGAGTCTTTATGGGATGCAGTGACACGGGAGTGCTGTCCCTGCGATTATCTGAACACGGTGAAGGGGGGAGGGACCCCCTCCCCTGCCTCAAGATGAAAGACAATGCTGTTGAAAAAAGGGTGAAGATGGAGGTTATTTAAAGGTCTGTTTAAGGCACAGATTTTAAAAGCCGATGAGCAATCGCAACCTTTAGAATAATGGGAGTGAAAGATGTGCAAGGAATTGGGCGGCCCGATTCGGCTGAACAGCTCATAATCAAAGTGTCTCTCCTTCCTCATTAAGCTCCTTCACTGTCCTCGTCAGGGAGCCGTGGCCCGTTGGGGGATGGGGGGGTTGGTGGGGGTGGTGTGATAGAGGCCAGGGTGAATCTGCCACCGTATTGCATCGACGAAGGGGACTCCATCAGACGGGCCGTTCGGGCAAACGGCCTCGGCGTGCATGTTAGCAAGGAGTTTAAATGCAATACCCCGTTACCTTGTCGCCTCCAGCAGTGGCAAGGAAAATCGGGGGACACAGTGATGACCGACTTTCATCACCGAATGTGTTTGCACTAAATGCCTTTTGCCTTTATGGCCACCTAAGCCTCTTTGGATAGCAACGTCTGATTTTAAAACGATGTAGGTGTGACATAAGCTGCGTTTCCACTTGCTTCTATGCACCAATATGGGATGATGATGAGTTGGATATGGGATGGAATGTTTGCTTGACATTCTGTGACTTGTTCTTACAAAAGCGTGGCTCAGTCGGCTGGCAGTGTTCTGAAACGAGCGACTGTTTGAAAATCGTTTCCTCTCCAGAACGTGTTCGAGAAGCCGTCACTCCCAGAATATAAAGTGGCTGCCATACAGAAGTCCCGCTTCGTCCTGCTGCACTACAGCGTCTCCAAGGCGCTTTGGGATTGGATGATCCTGCTGGCCACCTTCTACGTGGCCGTCACCGTGCCCTACAATGTCTCCTTCACTGCCTACGACGACTGTGACACCGCCTCCCGCAGCACCATTGTCAGTGACATCGTGGTGGAAATGCTCTTCATCCTAGGTGAGGTTGCCGCGGTGTCTCCGGTGTAACGGGTCAGGTGACTAATGTCTTACTTTGGTAACATGATTCTGAAACCTTGCCCCCATATCTTTAATGCCTTTCATTACTAGCATGCTTATAAAGAGACATGCACTCCGCTGTCCTACCCAAAAGTATAGGCAAAACCTAAACGTTTCTAATGTCGAAATACACTGCAGGGTTGAAATCTAAGGCCTGTGCTTTGTACCACTGCAAGTAAAGTACACTGGTTTCAGGGAAAAAACAATGGCAACTCATAGTGTACCAATGAATTGATTATAACAATAAACCTCCAGTGTCCTCCTTGCAATATTTCTCAGAATATATGGTGTCATGATGTTCTGCTAATTTCTGAAATCCTACATGATGCATATGAAATACTCCCGCCCTAAAGTTTGTGGCCCTTTCACAGACATCATCTTGAACTTCCGCACGACCTACGTGAGTCAGTCGGGCCAGGTGGTGTACGACCCTCGCTCCATCTGCATCCACTATACCGCCACCTGGTTCTTTGTGGACCTCATTGCTGCCCTGCCCTTTGACCTCCTCTACGCCTTCAACATCACCGTGGTGGGTGTCCCACCACAAACCATGCACGTGCTGGGCTGATCAGCCGGACACATGAGTTCAGATGTATGGGTAGTGGACAAAACTCCATGTATATACACAGCAGAGGCTAATGCATTGGTCTGCTCAAGTTGCTGATTTGTTAAAAATAATCGTCTATAAGGTGATGTCGGCATGGGACTCGGAGAGAAAGACATCATCAGCAAAGGGCACCAGTGTGCTGAAACCCTTTTATCAGCTAGGACTGAGCTGATTCACTTTCTTGAGGAAGTGTTATCATTTATTGTCCACTACCTTATTATTTAGAGGTTTGCCGGCATCTCTGAAAACGGATGTTAGACTACCAGCCAAATCCCACCTGTGGCACTCCCGGTTCTTTCATTTCTCCTCTCTAATAACTTTTAAGAACCGTAGGAAAATGTTTTCCCCTGTGGTTTGTGCACACGGCTGCTTTCTCATCTACAGGCAATCATTCAATAGATCATTTTCAAGACAACGACATAGTTTCTTCCCAATGCAATTAGATTCAAGGGACAAGGCATTCTACTTATCAAAACTAATTTGACGCCATCACGGTCCTTAGCTACATATCTCCTTCCAGATGATAAACCATTGGCCCGTTTGTGAATAGTTTTGTACTTTTTTTGTTTTGTTTCCTGAGTCTTCTCAGGACCTGTGAGTGCTAATGCTTTTGATGTTTGGGTTTTATTTCCTCATTGCTTTGATTGGAAGTGAAGGTCAGCTCTGTCTATTTTTCACGCTGAGAGTCTGCCATTATCCGTCGATCGTGTGCGAGGAGATGGGAAGAGCGCGTGTTAACGCCTGGATACTGTCAGCCACGACCTTAAGGCTCAGACAAATCGGTGCTGACATTAATCAGCTGCTCTGTCCATATGATGCTGTGGCCAGCCGTCCTGACGGGACAGACCTGCAGCGCAGGGAGTTGGCTAACAGGCTGGCGTACGTTTCCCCCGACCCAGACCTCCCTGGTGCACCTGCTGAAGACGGTGCGTCTGCTTCGCCTGCTGCGGCTGCTGCAGAAGCTGGACCGCTACTCGCAGTACAGCGCCGTGGTCCTCACCCTACTCATGTCCATGTTCGGCCTGCTGGCCCACTGGATGGCCTGCGTCTGGTACGTCATCGGCCGCCGGGAGATGGCGAGCAATGATCCTGTCAGCTGGGACATTGGTGAGTGTGGGGTGGGGTGCAGGTCCCGGGGACCCTAGTTCGCCTCTCAGTCGGTTGAGCTGAATGGATGATTGCCGTTGTTTTGGACGGACGGGTAATTGCCTATTGTTTTTCGTTTGTTTGTTTGTTTGTTTGTTTTTTTTAACTTGGAGATTTTGTAAAAATCTTTTGGTGTCTGTCATTTATTCTTTGTACTGAACTAATTGTACATTGTATATGTAGATCAATTCATTGTTTACCTATATTTGGCTCTTTGTTTCTTAATCCCTCCTGTGATGTCTGGGTCCTTTCCATTATAAGTACAGTGACAGCGAACAGCCCTTGGATAACACTATAGCGGGGTGGGGGAGGGGGGCAGAACTCCCACATTGGCTTAGGGGACTGAGACAGCTCAAGTTTCTGATGTTTCCCAAGTTACCGTATCTAAGGTGATGTCAGCGTGGGACTCGAAGAGAAAGATACTCAATATCTGCCTATCAATATCTATAGTGGCCCCAAAGTTACCGTCTTCTTAAAAAGGGCATGTGGAATTCACAGGGTGGCCAAACAGAAAAGAGAGCTTCTAAAGAGTGAAAGTGAACGACCGACCTAAAGTGGACTTGAAGTGGAGTCACACTTTGAATGGATCTTTCATGGAGGTGAACTGTGGAACCCCGTCTTCACCAAAAAGCCATTTATTCGCAAACCACCCCTCGCTGATTTAATTTTTTTAACGCCCATTTGAGTGTCCATTATTGTCATTGAAAGTATTTTGGTTTGTTTTTTTGTGTTTGACCTGACAAGCTCCACTGTTGCCAGCTGATTCTGTTTCACTTAGCTACCTGTGCTGGCCTTTCCGACCTCGGATTGCTATTTTAATGAATGGGTCGTTGTTAAATCTTACATTTCATACCCCCACTCCGATGTCTCAGACTCAATTGCAGCTGATTTTACTATATAAATATATTAATATATTTTGTATTCCTGAATCCCTTTTTTCAATGATAAGTTGGTGCCTTTTCTATATCTGGAATGCATTTTATAAGCTTGGCATCGTTTTTTCGATGCTGCCTTAAATTTTTTGTCTTTTAATAAAATTCACCACCATTTTTAGATGATGTCATTTTATTCTTCAGTCTTTTAGAGTCCGCCCTGGCTTTTCTGTGCTGCCTAATTTTTGGGATTCATTCATTCATTGTCAACCTTGTGCCAATTCACCTGCACTTTTTAAAAAGTTAATTTCCTATTATTACACCTATGGAAATTCAACTAGAATCTAGCACCAACATTACATTATCTACTTGACTCATAGAGTTTTCCTCAAGCAGAAAAGCTCAAGTTTATATCCTGTGTTGTAAACCTGCAACTACAGTAAACATGCAAATCGTCCCTTTTTAGTTACTAAAATACCTCATTACTTAAATACATTATAGTAAACCAGCTTATTGTTGATTGCATGGCGGTTTTGTAGATGTTCAAAAATAACTTTGACTAAATTAAATTTCAACATACTGAGGAATATGAGCGGGGTATTAGTGCATGGTCCTCTCCTTTTCCTCTGCTGAGAAAATGTCTAGAAAAGTACATTCGTGAGATCTATATTACATTTTCTGGCCCTCAAAGGGCCATTCATTCACTATTTCACAGCTTTTTGATTATTACCTTCAAATGTTAGCCTACATATACAATAGAGCTTTCAAAAGCTAATTTTAAATCACCAAAGGAAACTTGCAGGGGCACCAGCATGCCATCAGCAGATGGTTAGTTATTCACAGAATACATTTAACTCTAATGAGAGGGAGGTGGCACGCTCGAAACTCCATCGACTTCTCCCCTGTATGGGCAGGACCGCTGCTGTTGCTGGGAATCCCCTGGAGCAACGCTGTCAGGTCCTTCGCGGTTCTACGGGCTCCCAGGCCCAGTGACTGTTACAGCCCGCCAGGCGCTGTCACAGCTCTGCAGCTGCCAGCTACTCGTGAAGGCCCCGGGGGGGAAACTTTGTCTCCTGCATGTCAGTCATTAGGTCCACAATGGGTGATCTCCCAATTTACAAACAGAGATGAGAGAAAGTTTGTTACTTTAGGAATATCTTTATGATATTCTGTACTTCTGCACAAATGTTTGCTTATAATATATTAGAGAGAACCAGGTTAAACAAAAACTGAGATCAAAAGATCTAAAGATTTTTGAGGATGTCATCAGTCTGGAAAGGGCTACAAATCCATGTATTTCAGGCTTTACCGATCCACAGGAAGGCAGTGGCTTCCTTCAGGGCTTCCCAGGATCAATCCTCCAATGAAAATCAGCCAAAGAGTAAAGCGCACAGTGATACAGTAGGTCACAAAGAACCCCAGGGTAACATCTAAGGCAAATTTCACATTCTTGAATGGCCAAACCTTTCCCCCGGCTGAAATGTTGTGATGGGACCTTTCCTGAGTTGCAGCAGTTCTGTAAGGAGGAGTTCTGCAAAACCGATGTGTGGAACCGATCAGCAGTCAGGGCAAATGTTTGTTTGCAGTAATTGCTGCTTGAGGGGGTACCACCAGGAACTGAATCTGAAAGTTCACAAACTGCACTTTTTCCGACAAGGAAATTCAACGTTGGACATTTTTGTACAATAAGTAAATGAAAAGCATATTTTATGTTATATGTTAAATCAGGTTCTCATTATCTATTAATTGATCTGATATTGCATATTACCCGTAACAATCTTGAAACCAGGAAACCTGCATGTTTAGAGTGAAAACAGGAACATTTGTATGCTGATACAGGAATACAAATGAAATATCTCTGTGTTGGCCTTCAGTGCATGACTGATTATCAAAGTCGCATACAGAACTTTCTGGCTAATGGGGAATTTTAGAGACATCATCAGCTTTCATCCCAGCGTTTGCGTACAGTGGCACAAGATACCTTAAAAATTAGGCGCTGTTTGTTGCCTGTCCAACCCGGCTCCTTCTCTCTCCACCCCAAGGCTGGCTCCACGAGCTAGGGAAGCGATTAGACACTCCTTACATCAACAGCACCCTGGGGGGGCCCTCCCTGCGCAGTGCCTACATCGCCTCTCTCTACTTCACCCTCAGCAGCCTGACCAGCGTGGGCTTCGGCAACGTCTGCGCCAACACCGACGCAGAGAAGATCTTCTCCGTCTGCACCATGCTGATCGGTGGTGAGTCGGCCGTGGCGCCCGTCCTTTTTGCAATGGGCACCAGCTTTAAGAGGTGAAAAGCATTGCCCTCTCGCTCTCGATCTCGCTCTCGCTCTCCCAGCTCTGATGCACGCGGTGGTGTTCGGCAACGTGACGGCCATCATCCAGCGCATGTACTCCCGCCGCTCGCTCTACCACACCCGCATGAAGGACCTGAAGGACTTCATCCGCGTGCACCGGCTGCCCCAGCAACTCAAGCAGCGCATGCTGGAGTGCTTCCAGACCACCTGGTCCGTCAGCAACGGCATCGATGCCAACGAGGTGCCCACCCCAGCGGAGCGATGACACCGCAGTCAATAAAGTCCCAATTCACTCTGTCATTAAATGTAACCCCTTTGCAATTTGATTCATGTCGAGCTACGCTTAACTCCTGCCTGAAATTGCTAGGGCTCAGAAGCATTTCGATTTGGCAAATAGTGGTGTGTCACCACCACTTAACGCCAGTCCAACACCATGTGTTTTCGATACTGCTACCTGATAGTTAACGTATTAGGATTTTTATGGATAATTTAATGGGTAATGTGGCCATGGATAATAACTAACTGTTATTAGTATTTTTTGAATATTGTAATCACGATCTTCAGGGGTTTTTAGCGACAAGTCTGAAGCCTGAATTTAGATTAAATTTAATTAGGTGAAATGCTGTTAATGATCATTAACAAAAAAGGTAAAGAAAAGGTAAAGAAAGCAGGATAACACCTTGTTTTACACCCCTTCAGCATCTTGGTAATTTATTCATGGATGGACTGGATCACTGTTGGTTTTCTTCATCCGCTGATCATTGTTGTTTTTTTACTTTCCTTGACTTTGGTACGGTGTCTGTGGTTAAATCAAAGTCAACAGACCTGGGGTTACAGAACCTGAGTCCATTTAGCTTTTCATCACGTTTGCCCTGCAAATCCAGATTTTCCCAACAAAAAAAGTATACTTCCCATCTTTACTGCCAGATATTTTAAAACTGTAGTTGATTGGCTCAGTCATGCCCACGCATGCCCACACGCATGCCCACACGCACGCCCACACGCACGCCCACACACACACACAAACACAAACAACCTCCCTCACAAGGGGTGGGTGGAAATCAACAGGCTTGGCTCGTCTATAACCAGCACCCGTCAGCTTCCCGGGTGCCTGCAAAGGGGAACATGCCTCTCCTCCAATTGCCACTCTTTTGGGTGCTGTGAACCCTGTAGTATAAAGAGTCCGGTGGCGTTAATAGATTGGGGAAGACAAATTATATTACTTCCTCACCCTTTCCGTGCGAAATCCGTAGCAACAAGCTTAAATGCATTACCCCAACTAGCCTTTTTCAAAAGAGAAAACACAAAAATAACTGGTGATTCCAAATTCATTTACAAATAAGTATTTTCTCGCAAGTGCGAGGCAATAACTGTTTCACCACACTTTCACCATTCCGTGTGGCTTGTTGTCCCCTGGCTGCTGGATTGTGAGAGCTTCGTCTTCTGCTCCGGCCAGCTCCTGCACGACTTCCCGGACGAGCTGCGCGCGGACATCGCCATGCACCTCAACAAGGACATCCTGCAGCTGCCGATCTTCGAGTGCGCCAGCAGGGGGTGTCTGCGCTCCCTCTCCCTGCACATAAAGACCTCCTTCTGCGCCCCGGGGGAGTACCTCATCCGTCAGGGCGACGCCCTGCAGGCCAACTACTTTGTCTGCTCGGGCTCCTTGGAGGTTCTGAAGGACGGCATGGTTCTGGCTATCCTGGGTCAGTCTTTCTCTGGTGAAAGTCCAGTGTAATACATAACTTTATGCAGACACCCTAAGCAATTCCCTACACTCCAGATAATTAATATCATGTTTATATACCCTTTGTAAACACGTTCTATACTAAACATGGCTATTGAATGCATGAGTTCAGATTAGAATTCTGTGACACTGAATCGTAACTACCATGTCCGGAAAAAGTAGGTGAAAAACAAGTTCAAAGGGAACTATATATCAGCAGTAACCAATGGTAGCCTGCCTTATTCTCAGCTCATAGAACGTCTTTTCCATTATAATTCCTGCATAATAGCATAATAGCAGTATGAGACTTTTGCATGCAAAAACATGAAGATCACCCACTAGCTTTTGTATCCTTATGTTGACATGATTTAGGACATCCTCTGAATCAGCAGATAGGGAGCTTTTGGGATGGGTAACCCTCGGGTAACCCCCAGGTAATTCTCCCGCACAAGGCACATGTCCTCAGGCAATCTCAGCCTGACGAGCTGTGCCGGTTGCAGGTAAAGGGGATCTGATTGGAGCAGACCTTCCGGATCAGGAGAAGGTGATAAAGACCAACGCTGACGTGAAGGCCCTGACGTATTGTGACCTGCAGCACATCAGTGTGCGGGCGCTGAGGGAAGTGCTGCAGCTGTACCCCGAGTACGCCAGCCGCTTCACGGCCGATATCCACCACAACCTCACCTACAACCTGAGGGAGGGCAGCGAGGCCGAGGTGAGTGTCAAACACACACGCACGCGCACGCACACTCAAACACACACACACGCGCGCATACACACACACACGCACGCACACGCACACGCATGCGCACACACGCAATTTTCTCACAATCTGAGAAAGAGCACATGCCTATTGGTTATACCTTGGAACTATATTAGTATGGCAGGCAGTGTTGAATCGCGAATAATGGACAGCTGGCTGATAATAATTGGCTAATAAAGAGTCAGAAACTTTACTTAAAAAAAAAAAAACCTGTTTAAGGAACAGTGGAGTGTACCCAATTAATACGCTTTGAAGTTAACTCTATTGGCTTTGAATGCTCCTATAAATATCATAAGATGCCACCTTTCCGACAAGTCAATTTGTCACATTTCTCCCCTGTTTCTCCCTGCTGTTGCCCTGGTCAACTGTAAGTGCTGTTATTGTGCTGTGGAAACATCTAGGAGTAAATGCCAGTCAACAGGACGCCGGTGCTCCTCTGGTCCCATTCGGGGTTCGGAAAAAACATTTGAACCGCTCGCACACTGAGGCAGTGGGGAAATGTTTATATCCCTTGACTTTGTCTTTATTTATTTTTCTTTCTGTGAGAAAGCGTGGACAAGGCACCGGTTGAGACCATTCCTTTTGTTGTTCCAAGCTAAATGATTGTGTCCACGGAGCTCGCTCGCACTTTCCTCCTCATCACAACATCTAGAGGAGCTAGGATCCTTTTGTTCATATTTAATCCAGCTGTGATCAAGGGCACAGAATGGCAATTATCTGATGTGGTTTGAGGTGCCTGCTGGGAGAGAGATCCATGGGCGGTAACTGTAAGATGAAAAACGGACAGGTCGTTAAGCAGACATGGTCAGTTTCCTTTTTTGGGGGTCAGTGTTTTATAAGACAGCATGTAGAAAAAAGAAGAAAGAAAGAAAAAGAAATAGAAGAGCCCCCATTTAAATTGGATAGACTAGAGAGATACCATGGAGACAATCGGTGGGCCTGTTACTTAATCTGGGCGCCTGTTACTTAATCTGGGCGCCTGTTACTTCATCTGGGTGCCTGTTACTTCATCAGGGCGCCTGTTACTTCATCTGGGGGCCTGTTACTTCATGCTTTCACACAGACTTTTGGATTTTGGTATTTGTGTGAGGACAAATGTAGAAATGAATAAAGCTAATACGGCATAACGGATGTGTGACGGTTTCATTTCCAGGGCCTGACCAGATTCTCACGGTCCCCAAGGCTCCTGCACGTAAGTCCAGCCATGCAATGACTTTCCTCTCTTCGCTTCACTGTCTATTTAGGTTTCCTTTTGGACCACCACAGAAGTCCTCCAGGTCTGAATGGTCTGCTCTTCCCATACGTGATCAGAATTAGAGTTAGTCTGTGCATTCTCTGCAATTCCCAGCGCTGCCGCACACCGTCAGAGCCACTCATTTAAGTCTTTTGATGTCCATTTAAACAGTTGGCCCTTCTTTTTAACAGACCAGGGCAATGAACCGCATTGTTTAATATTTTCTGACGACACCAGCGGAGGGTCACAAGCACAAGTGTACCGCTTATGTGAGCTATACCCTAATGTGAGCCCAGTCCTTTTCTACGGTTCCTTTTTTCTAAGCTCAGGCTGGTAAACTATGGGATAGAAACATTAGATAAACAGAAGCTGGGTCAGCAGAGAAAAGAAAGGGTTTGAATTGAATGGCCTTGAGCCAGTATTTCCCCACCACTGACAATACACTACCAATCTACTTTGGACATTCACCGCACAGTACCTTTGAATCTGTTGTTTCCAATATTTTTTTTTCCGGTAATTGGTATAAATTATGTAAAAGGTGCCGGATCTTATACGATGATGAAAAAATGAAAATCCTTTCTCAGTTCGGTCCTTTCGGTGATGTCAGAGAATGTCGTCATACGGCTGGAACTGGAAGCAAAAAATCAGAGGGTATAAATGCAGGCCTTTTGATGAAACCTTGTCAGAGATAAAGACAGATACCCGTCTGTCTTTCAGAACCCCATGGGCCAAGGCACTCCGCCGCAGCTTCACACGGCCTTCCAGGCAGAAGCCGAGGGGGAGCCAGAGGAGTACCACCACTTGGCCCCCGGCAGCCGTCCCCGCAGCCGGCTCACCCTAACCAGCCTGAGCAGCCCGGCGAGGCACGGCTCTCTCAACCAGCTGCTGGGTAACGAGCTTCGCCAGCTCTCCACCCCGCTTCGCTGTCGCTCGCCCGTCCGCGGCAACCGGGGGCGCAGCCCCTCGCCAAAGCAGCCAGGCAGCGAGGACTGCCCTGCCCCCTACCCGGAGGCCGGGCCCAGCAACAGGCCAGCCAAGCTGCTCATCCCCTCACTCAACTGCTTCGGACCACCGGACCTTAGCCCAAGGTACTAGGTTCTGATGCTGGTGCTTGGCCATGGCGTGGAGCCGGGAGACACGTCCCACCTGAGAGTGGGTGTAAAAAAACCGTAACCCCCATCTTGTTTCTGCCTACCCCTGAAACTGGGCACCCTCAGGTGTGCTACATTGGCCAAAAATATTTTTTTTTTACTTCTACCCCAAAAGTATTTTTACTTTTTAAAACATAGATTCTCGCAGAAAACAGTAACCTAACTGTCATTATATAGCAGATCCTCACCACTGAGCTTTTTGTTGGATCCTTTGAGCTTCTTACAGTACATCAGTACATCTCTCTCTCTCTCTCTCTCTCTCTCTCTCTCTCTCTCTCTCTCTCTCTCTCTCTCTCTCTCTCTCTCTCTCTCTCTGCTCTAGGGTTGTCGACGGGATTGAGGACAGTGGGCCCACGTTCCACTTCAACATGGAGCAGAGCCGGCCCAAGACCAACACTGAAAACCTGGCAAAGGGTAAGAGGGCAACAGGCCGGGCTGGCACCCTTGTGGTTTGGGCTTGCTGCAGACTTGAGTCTGGTCATAACCATCGTTTTGGGAATTGCGATATACAGTTCCCTCCGCAGTAAATACCCTGATTAGGAGACATGACATAACGTTACAAAGTGCAGATTGGATGATGTTTTTCTGATTAAAGAATGCTTTAACGTTATTATTATTGCCCAAAGCAGTTTTTTTTCGCACTCCTGAAAAAAGGGTTACAAAGGGAGCTATCGGAACACATCTATTCACACCTTTTTGCATTGTTTAAAATCAAATCCCAGAAAAGCAAGTCTACACCAACATTCTGTTTAGTGGAGGTTTCATGGAAACTTATGGAACCAAGTAGAGTTTTCTGTTTCCACTTTGGTGACACAAGAAGGTGACACACGGAATAAATTGATAAGTTGCATGCATTCAATATCATGGTTAAGCAAGGACGATGGGTTCACTGGAATTCACGAAAAAAGCTGCTTTTACCACTGTCCACCCTACTGTCCATAGCTAAGAAATGTTACAGTAATGTTATGGTTATGGTACCATGCCAACTCTGCCGGGATGAGGAGAACAATTTATCTCAGCTGGAGAATCTCCATAACAACCATAGCATCAGGAAACTTAGTATCACAACCAGGGATGTATTTTGTCATTTGTATTTGACCTACTTTGAAAAATAATTATGTAATCTGAATCAAAATACTTATTTTGTATTATTTTTTTTATTGTTCTGGCTGTCCCCTCACAGACACCAGCCAGGGGAATGCTACAATACTTGTGGAGACAGAGGAGGTGAGACAGAGCATCAGCCAGCTGAACACAGAGGTAAGTGGTTTTGCTGTAACCCCCTTTCTCTGGTACCCTTTTTGAGGTACATGGTACTACCTGTTGCTGGTGGCTCTAGCTTTAAGGGAAAAAATGTTGAGTTGGGGGGTTGTGGGAAGCAAGACAGTTCAGCAAGATAGAGATAGAAGGAAATGGGTGTTAGGTGATTGTTAAAATATGTGTTTTGTTTGTGTATATTGCCTTCCCAGATGGGACAGTTAAACCAGGAGGTGTCCCAGTTGTCCAAGGAGCTCCACCACGTGATGCACCTCCTCCAGGCCCGGGCTGCGGTGCAGCACTACACCTCTGCTCTCTCTGCCTACCCCTACGGGCTGCAGGTTGTCTCAAACACCGGCGCAAGCAGCGGCGTGGCTTCCAGTGACTGGGCGAGCCGGCCATCCTGCGGTGCCACGCCAGGCATGCACGTGCACCAGGAGTGCGCCGGCTGTGATTCCCAGGGCCTTACTGTCGGTGCGCCGTGGGGCTTCGGGGGGGCTGCCGGTCGAGCCCGGACAGCCGCCGTGGGCCAGCAGGCCGAGACAGAGCCCAGCTCCTCCTTTTTCCACGCGCCGTACTGCGCAGACCAGGGTAGACCTGTAGGGCTAGGAGCAGAGATCCAGCAAAACCCATGCCAGGCTTTCAGAAGCACCCCAAACTCTCCCTACATGCCTCATCAGCAGCCAGTTGCCGGACACTCACTGCATAGCCTCAGTCCTTCCTCCCAAAAGTTTGCCGCTGATCCAGCAGCTCAGACTGGGTGCGGAGGAACCGCCACTGCCCCGAGTAGTGCCCGCCCATCATTTTCCAATGACAACCTCAGTCAGTCTCATCCCAGCTTTAGTCAAAAGGTCTTGTACTCCCAGTCCAACTCCTCCACGCCTGTCCACTCCTTACTGACAACCCCTGTTGGTTATTCCCACCTCCACACGTCCACCCACCCTCTGTCACATTCCAGCTCCTGTTTTCCAGGCCCCTCCCACAATCCCCTCTCACAGTACACACATTCCCCCGCCACCCCTGCCAACATCCTGGACGTCAGAAATTTTCTGGACGGCCGTTGCCCTGGTCCCTCCTTCCCGGGACCTGTATCTCTGGATTCTAGTTCCACCAAACTGAGCGGCTGCGACCCGGGCCTGGGGGAACTGGCAGGGACAGAGTACATAAACCTTCAGTGTCTGCTGGGAGGCAGCGAGGCCACAGGCTCACGGAGGTCCAGCATTGGCACCCAGACCCTGGAAACGGAGACCTTATGGGACCTGGATTTGGCAGACTAGCCGGGGGCTTGCTGTTAAAACTGGTTCTTGTGTTCTTCTATTTCCTTTACTCGTGTCATCGTTTCGGCGCGGCTTGATAGACACAGTAGAATTTCAGAAAGGCAGCGCCTCATTTTCAAAGCAAAGGATTTGTGTGCTCCCCCATCTTCTGATATGTCTTACCAATTAAGGTCCATATAAAAATATTTATATTCCGATTCAATACAGCTGTGCAACCACAGGGTGGTTCGGTTGGCAAATAACGAGAGTAAAAGTAACCATCTATGTTCAGAGCGTTAATGATCATTAAGTATTTCAGCTCTCGCCATCATTGTTTATGCAGAAAAGATCTTTCTTTCTCACACACAAAGTCTTTCGGGTCCTTTTACATAAGGAGCTAGCTAATTGGTGTTAGCTTCTGAAGGACTTCAGCCACTCTATTTTCCAAGCAGTCCCACAAGCCACAGGAACGCCAACTGAAATTGCAGACGTTAATACTTTGTTGCTTAAACCTAAATTTTACATTAATTTTTAATAAGGTTGTTTTATAATTACAACAATCAAGCATGGGTGTTTCTTTCTTATTTCTAGTGCTGAGGAAGGAGAAGTTCCCATGCTTGCTAATGTCCACCATCCTCCCCCATGACAAATCTTGATGATCAGTTTCAACCTGAACATTTGACGACACTTCTTTTTGTCCCTGACAATCAATGCAAACACAAGTGAGCTATCAGAACACGTTTTAGGCTAACTGAGGGGGGATCCTTCATGCTCGGCTGTGACTCACAGTGGAAGACCCCTCTCCTGATCGGCGTCTTCCCAATGCTGGCAAACGCCAGCGAAACTCCACTGAGCCAGTGCAGGACAAGTGTTTGTGGCGAAAACAACCTTCAATATCGGCAGAAGCCAGAGTCGGTACTTCGACGCAGCCTGTGTTTCATTTCCAGTTCGTAGTGGCTCGTGAAAGTTCTCCTTTCTTCGACAATCCACGAGTTTCCCTCTCTTTTTTGCAATCACCTCTTATTATTTCTCTCTCAACGGTTCTGCAAGCCTATGAGTGCCCCAGAAGCCGGAAGGAGGGCCTTCTGACCTCTCACACAGCACACACCCACAGATTTTAGAATAAGACAAGTGTTACTTATTCAATGTTTGAAAAGTTTGCCTTTAGTCTCTGTTGTTCTAAATGGACTCTTACTGAATGTCATGGAAACCGGTTTCCATTAACCAACTACCAAAACAAAAACTGCATTCGATGGGTATTTGTAAACAACCATATTATTAATGATGAGGAAAAGTTCATATCTGTGGAAAACTTTCAAATTTCAGCTTGTAAAACGATGTCCTCTGCTGTTATAAATTATGTCATTTTAAATTATTTTCAGTCCTTTGTTTTAAATGTGATGGCTTCTGTAACTTTCTCTCCTCTGGACAAAGCAAGCATTGACATTTTTATGTACAGTATACACTTCGATACACTATCGGCCTCACAGCTGCACGGCACACATCAGAAGTTCTCACTGTTGTCTCTTCTGCAACTTCCAGGTCACCAGCACTAACTCATTCACTCACCATTAAACCATTCAACGTATCACTTTTTAAATGAATTAAGGCTAAACAAAAAAACTTCTTGCCACCTCAAATCAATCTAATCATAAAATCCTTCTGTAGAGAGTACATCATCAAGGTGATTATCCGTAACCTTTTATTATAGCGAGACAGCCACTGTGCACAACGGAAAACATCTTTTTCATTACTGTGAGACAGCCGATGTGCACAACGGACAACACCGTTTTCATTACTGTGAGACAGCCGTTGTGCACACTGGACAACACCGTTTTCATTACTGTGAGACAGCCGTTGTGCACACTGGACAACACCGTTTTCATTACTGTGAGACAGC
>JAOVYW010000039.1:3532366-3568564 GCA_025775045.1 Hiodon tergisus
CGTTGTGCACAACGGACAACAACGTTTTCATTACTGTGAGACAGGTGCCATGCACAATGAACCAGACCCCTTTGATTACAGCGAGACAGCAGTCAAGAACAATAGACTTGGCAATTTACATTATTGCGAAATAGCCACATGTACAATGGACTAAACTGCTTTGATTAGAGTGAGACAGCCACTGTGCACAGTGGATGAGACGATTTCAATTATAGTGAGACAGCCGCCGCACACAATGAACTGTAGTATTGACCTTATTCAGCCTTTTCCTCGTAGGCCATTCACAATTTTACACTAAACGTACACCAGAACGACATCGTCAGAGGCAAGCAAGTGATCAAGCTGCCAGTGGGACACATGCAATCGTCGGTTCCAGTTTGACCCACCCCAAAACATTGCCAGTCGCCTGTCCGCCACAGTCTCCTTAAATTAATCCACCAATGAAAAAACGATGGCAACAGTCTATCAGCAACAACCCTCACCTTGGGTGTCTTTACATTGAGGGTGTTTCCCATGGCAACTGAAATGTAAGGTGGGAAGACAATGTTCCTTTATGAGAGACTGAGTCTCGGCCAGGCGGCTAAAATTCAACAACAGATTCTCCACACAACGGTTCCTGCAGCAGCGTGAGCAGATACCTCCCTGCACAGTCTCATATTTTACCTTGCTGTCATTAGTCCTTGCTGTCATCCTTCTTTTAGCTAGCTTAGCACTGCAAACAATTGTGATATATTTCTATATTTCTATGAATAGAAATACCTGCCTAAATGCAATGAAGCATTTACGGAACTCTGCAGTTGTGTAAAGCAGATGAAAGATAAATGTATTAATTTCAAAGCTAACCCAAAACAACTCATGTATGACTGTGTGATATGGCTTCCATTGGCGGGGAATTAATTATTTGTTCCCCGTGAATGTTTTCCGTAAAAGCAAAGTGGAAGGGGAAGAGCAGGTCAATTGTGCTGGGACAAAATGTTTTCAGAACCTTTAGCATGACGCACAACCTTAAATGTTCCTTGTGGTTCTTTATTCAAATGTTGGAGCATGATATGTAAGTAATGCTACTTCTGCGATTCATGAACATTAAATATCTACTTTGTTATTTATTTCTGACTGCTTTGGTGCTGTGTGCCAGGAAACAGAATTTGTCAGATTTGCACAATACCTGCAGTAGTGTGCTTCAGAGAGAGAGGCCTTCACTAGAGTTCAAAGGGCAAGCAAAGTGCCGTCGGTTGGTTCTGATTGGTCAGCTCCTGCCTTCTGCTCACTGTCTGAGCCTCGCTTTGTGGCCTAGCTGAATGGATAACCCACCAATTAGAGTTTGTCCATAAAAAATTTCCCTCTTTTCATGTCTGTACAGCAGAGAAAATATTCTGTTTTTATTTTGGACTAAATGTGCCAGGCATTACTCTTTTTCATAGAAAAAAAAAGCATTTTGAAAGCGTTAAGCCAACAATGGGGTTCATCTACTATAGAAGATGGCTTACCTATTGTTGGACCTATATCCTGCCATATAATCATCCGATCTACCAAAAGGAATACACAGCCATCATCCATGCTTACAAACAACAAAAAGACTGAAATACCTCCAGAGATAATTGCTGGCCTGCTCGTTATATAAAATGTCAGATTTAATTGCTCAGAGACAGAGCAGGAGAAAATGAAACGTAATTTGGTCCCTGTAATTTAGTGTAACCGGCTGCTGCTGTCCTCTTTCTCTTGAACAGACAAGTTTATTAGCCATAATTAAGGCAGCCAGGCACATGGGACTGAATTTTCAGTACAGCAAAGGGCTTCTTGTGGCTCGGTGAGTGAATGATCTAGCATCATTCATCTAATCCTGACATGGAGGCTATTGCCCTGTCATGGATATTTCACAAGCTGAGGTGCTGGATGGATGTTGGCCCATGCAGAGTTCACATTAATGTTGTTGAAGCCACACCCTAGAGCACCCTAGAAAGAGGGCAGGTTTTTCATGGTGAATCACAGAACACCAAAAATAAATGAATTGCCAACACGTTTAAAATAAGTCAGACAATGGTCCCGCCTATTTTTAAGTGTCAGGGGTAATATATTGAGACCACATCGGAGGATGACTTGCAGCAATATGAGTGACAGAACGGCACTTCTCTTGTAACCCCTGTAAAGATTCTTCACTTCTGTCATCCCCTGTAGGTTCCTATCATTCTTACAGCATGATCCCCTGTAGACTCCCACCATTCTTTCAGCATCATTCTCTGCAGGCTCATGGTATTCTATCACTATCATCCCTTGTAGAATCCTGTTTTTTCTGTCAATGTCGTCCCCTGTATACTCCTGTAATTCTATGAGCGTTGTCCCCTGTAGGATCCTGATATTATTTCAGCGTAATCACAGGCTCTTAATCCGAACCACAATTGAGGCTTCTCCACAGAACCCCCAATCAGCACTTAGCATTTAGCTCAATGCACTGCCACCAACCTTACCACAAACTTAAGAGTGTGCCAGTCAAAGCTGTGGCAGATTCCACATGTTAAGAGCCCACCGACACTCCAGACTTGGGTTTTAAACACAACACAGTGTTGCAAAAATTGCTAATATTGCCTGCTAATAGCATAACCAATTAATCAATTCAATACAATAACATTAACAGACACACAAAAAAAGGGTTTAATGTGTCTGCAATAAGTAACAACTAGGATTGGTTACAAAAGCATAAAAATCTTCAATTTATATTACATAAAATTGTTGTCAATTCACTGGTTGCCAGTCAACATCATAGCCATACCCGTACATGACAAAGATATCTATGCATGTGGTAATATTTCCCCCTGCTGGACAACATAGTTTCGTTACTCGCTCTCTTAGAAAACTGATCGCTTTGTCAGTTTTGATTTTATGATATCAGTATTGAATGTGGTTTACTACACATGCATTATAGTGAAGTGTCGTCATGTAGGATTATTTCTCAAATATTTGTACACGTGTCCATGACCCTGCCAATAAAACATTCAAGACAAAATAATAATTTATTATCCAATACTAGTAGTATTTATCCAATACTAATAGTAAATTAGTACAATCGCACACCTTGTGACAGCTGTCACTTTCCAACGACCAACTGGTGCTTTTGGAAAAATGCAGAGATATAATTCAAGCGTGATCAATGATCGCAATCATACAGTGAACAATAACAGAGGTTTACTGTTAAATCTTACAGATTCAAATATTCAGATTTCGCCCTATCCTGGTAGGTAAATAGGATTTGGTTCTTTCTGTTTGAATTACGCATCTTCCTGTATGATGGCATTTCAGTTTATCATTGTAGTAGGACTTTCCTATCATTAACTACATTTCCCAACAAAGTTAGCGCCTTTCAACCTTGTCCAAAAATTATCAGGTCCAAAATAGTTATATCGCGTTGTCGTTGGTTATTTCTGCAATCTTTCAAAAAACTATCAGGAAGTAGGAGGATCCCGAAGGGTTGTTCTACAAGGCGGAAGTGAAGGCCGGAGCCCGTGATGAGATTTCGCCTTGAGCAGCGATAGTGAAACAGCAAAAAAAGGTAAACTTGTGGAAAGCTGGCATAGCTTAATACCTAATACCCGAAGGGTACTCGTATTTAATTGCATTGTTTTACGGTAAGTAATAATGTCCTGTTCATGTACCGATATGTTTGACAGCGCTGAGTGTTTTACCACTAACGTTACTCGCTAACTAATTTGAAAATGTTGTTTTTATTTTTTTGGGTTGCTAAATAACCAAGCTTAGTTGGGTGTTATTTGTCTTCAGAATGCAAGTAATTTAAATGTATCCGTCTCTAGTCACTTTATATGTTGTAGTTTGTATCCTTTGGTGTTTCTGTGAAACCAGTTTGCTAACTATATTTAAGTGTCCCAATATTTGTGACTTGCTAGCTGGCAAAGCGATTCTTACGATCTATTTACGATGTTGTTTGCTTGGTGTGGAGAAATGTTTAGAAGTCTACGGTGGCTAGTTGCAGAAATCCCTTTGCTATTACAGGCAGTTGGATAGTTATCTCACAATGTAACTAAAATCGCGTCGCTAATAATGTACAGTTGCCTGTGTTGATTGGGACGCACATGTAAAATATAATTATTTTAAGATTGTAAGGTTATAATGTTCGTGACGGATTACGGTCTTTACAGGCGTTTAACATCGTCAGATCCATGGATTAAATTTGAATGTATCAAACAACTGCTGTACCAATGAAAGCTGTTTGCATTAACTCTCTAATTACCTGTATGCAAACCATCGAATATTAGCTCGAGCGCTTTAACGTTTTTTAAAGTTTTAAATGACCCCTTTTTAAATTATGAACACTCAGTTTGTTTCGGAATATGTCAACAATATCCGCCGGTGAAGTATAATCTTCCAATCAGTTAACGAGTAATCAAAAACTTTGTTTTTTTTTTGTGATGAGGAAGTCACAAACATTATTAGCGAATGGCCACCCTTTTGGTTGTTAACTTCCCTATGTGAAACGCTTGTCGTTTGACCACCTCCTCCTACGGAACAGGGTCTGCATGGCAACCACTAAATTGAGAACGTTTTGTACGAAGTTTATATTGCTTGTGCTTTGCCATTTAATATCTCGCCTTTCACTTGTCTGTCATTGTAATATTTAAAGAAATGTCTGATATTTCAGGTGGTAGTTATCAGACGTTTCCTCTTGCCGCTAAACATTATGCCACATGTAGATTCCTAGAATTGCTTTGAACCGGGGGGAATGGCTTTTGGTAAAAATGCCTTCTGGAATTTTTTTTTTAAACGCTTGTTCCTTCATATTTTGAGACATTGGTTTAAAGTGTGTGTGTGTGTGTGTGATATATATATATATATATATATATATATATATATCACATACATACCCACCAATGTTTAAATCGTGCATAATGTGTTGGAGACTATTGTGACATGAGTCATGGACTCATGGCCCAGGTAGGTATTTCTGCTTTACCTTTGAGCTGGTAGTTTTCTCGTTCAATACTACTGTTCTGCGAGCACAATGCACAATACTAATATAAGTGTGCTGGGGACTTGGGGCTCCTGCCCTCTTTGATGTACTGCTGTTTCCTTACCTTCCAGGTTTCCTCTCCTTTTTGCTTGCTCTCATCTCCTTCTCATCTCCTTCTCCCTTCTGTCAGTTTATATGTGGGGGAAAAATGTCACACGTGTTTGTATGTAAACCCAAGCAGACTTTGAACCCTGTTGTAGGATGAGGTTTTCCTGTAGAACTCCAATAGGCATGCATTTGTTTTTGCTTGACTATTTGTTCTTCACAATTGGTTTCAGGTTGTGCATACCTTTTGCACTAACTTCCCTTTCACTCTCAAGTAGTCAAGCTGTTTAATGTTTTGCGGATGAGGCCTACATAACGGAACCAATGAGGATTTTAAAAAATGGGATTCAGGTTTTGTTCCTCCTGGGTCTTGGTGCAGCCCAGGCAGGGTTGGGTGGGTGACCTGCTTCTCAAAGTTTCCTGCAGGAGCATGAGGGGATATGAATCGGCACTCTCCTGTAGCCCAGTCGGTAAAGCAGACGGGTCTCAGCCCCTCTCTACATAAAACGCAGGTCTTGGACCTGTAACTTGCACCTTTTTTTGACAACTTCCTCTCTCTGGAAGGGGAGGGGAGGGGAGGGGAGGGCAGCTGAGTTGGTAAAAGGTGTGAGTTTTCTTGTTAAGGCCGTCTTCTTGAGGTTTGCTTTTCGTGTTTGCTTGTTTTATTGTGTAGTCTATTCTGCTGCACTGGAAATTTGGCTGCAGTCATTTTTTTATTTAGCCAGGGGACGAGTTCAGCTTTGAAACATTTCCCTCTTTTTATGGCTTCTCTCAAACATGATGATTCTGCGATGTACTTTCATGCCATTTTTAAGTGACCGGCTAATATTGTTGACTTTCTCATGTTTGTTGGTGAAAGAAGTGTTCTTGCAACAGGGTGTAATTCCAGCTGTCTTGTTAACTAAATAATGGAGAGATTCCAACTGGGTATCAATGGATGGCATTTATACATTTCTAGAAATTTCTAGAGGTGAAGCATGCAAATTGATTTTGTTTTTGGGATTACTTAGAAAGCATCCCTGTAACAGTACTTTAAGCAGCATTATTCGGTAGCTTTGGTGCTGTTCAGAGTGAAACGAGAGTTTTTACAGAGGTGTGTTCAGCCATGACAGTTGTTGGTTATATTTCTCTGTGTGATGAAGCTTGTTGCTGTAAACCAACCCTAGTGTCTTATCTAAGCCCCCATGGGCGTGAAAGGGAGCCAGACTTAAATGCAGTTCTTGGCCAGCTTTACCTTACCGTTGGAAGTTATTACCTCAACGTAAGCGACTCAACTCAGTTTAGTTGAAATTTGATTTGATGGTGAATTTTAATACTGCGTTTAAAGGGAAGAATGAATGAGACGTATATTCATAAATCGAAGCTGTCATGGGTGGAAATGGAACACGATCTGGGGGCTTTTTTTGTGGAAATGAAAGTAGCAGAAGCCTGTAGATGGTAACGAGTTATACATTCCGGCTACTGTTCTTGTTGCTTCTGGGTGAAGAGGACCATGTTAACAAACGTTGTTACGGAGAACTAGCCAAGCGGAGTAATGGATAAGTAAAATGAAGTAACGATGTCTGTTAAAAGTAAATGTTCTCGGTATGCACACGCTATTGAGGGAGACAAGCATGACTTTTGTCTTGTTGAACAATGGCAGGCATGCTCCATGTTTTTCGAGACGGCAGTTTGGGAAGTGCAGTTGGAAGACAATTAATAATGAATCCTTTTTTTGGTTCCGGTAAGGTCTACGCAATGGTGTACTTCGGTAGTTGTGCTTTGAACGGTTTTAACCGCAGGAAAGACATTTTTCAGGCTCTATAGTCTGTATAACCGGCAGACCGCCGGTCACTCCCTTTTGAAAAGTTAAACCATGAGTCAGCCATTTCAGTGGTTTACCGTCCACTGAAACTTGTAATTGGCTTGAACATCTTTCGTAAATATCCAAGTGTACAAATAAATAAGTGTTAGTAATGTGTCATTTAAGGCCAGGCAAGTCACTCTGAATGGCATATGTTTTGAATCCTATCCCTAGCATTTTATTCAATAAAGTGATTCTGAACAGTTAAGAAATGTGTACAGTATCTGCAACTGCTGCTGGACTTGCATGGCGTTTCAGAGATGTCCTAGTTCCATCAATTCGAATTAGCTCCTTAGCCAATAAACCAACGGCATCACTGTTGGTTTTAGTCCTTTAAGGTCTTCACCTAACTTAGTGAGATGAATCTTCTCCCTTGCATTTCCCAGGAAGGCCTACAATGATTTGGCCTAGAGTGGTGTATTTTTTTTGCCATCATTGCTGCATAAGTAGTGTGCACCTGGTTAATCCAGCTTCAAATAGCCAATAATTCTTCACCTGTCTTTTAATATGAGCCAGTTGTCAGTGAAGCACTGGAATGCGCTTGATCTGGTGAATGGAAGGAGGTGGGCTGGCCCAAGCAGGAGCCCGACCAATTGGCTTGTAGTTTGTGTGTTAATGTGACTTAATGGGGAGGACCCTGACCCCAGCAATTGCTGGCCTTTATCTCAACTGCTAAAGACTGAAGTCAGAACTGTTATCCGTTTTAAATATGCCCATAAGGACTGTGCAATGACAGCCTTTTCCATTACATTCACGGACCAGAGTTTCCACTCAATGCGGGCTGCTTCATGCAGTCATGAGGCATGTGGGTAACGGGAGTGTTATTTTCAATCACCAGAGCGGCTTCTCTGCTCCTCCTGCGCTGACCGCGACCTACGCCGTACTGTGCATTGTTTGGAATTGCATGGAATGTCATACAGACACGGCCCTGATGGTGACCCAAATTTTTAAAAAGCTGATGAAAGATGGGGCCTACAGGGTGCATGTCTCTGGGGAGGCTCCTCTGGTACGGGTATCAGCACGCCACCGAGCTGTGGGTGGACGGAAGCTTGTAACTCTTCAGGACATCGAGGAAGTGCCTTTGATTTCCTACAGCCCCTCGACTCGAGTGCCTTCTCTGCACCCTCTCGGCGAGTTTGCATTCTGGGTAACCAACCGTGCGTTCTCTTACCTAGCTGAGTAATTAGACTGCGACTGCATCCAGCTGGGGTTGCTCCTCTTACTCGGACTATCCAAAGATGGATCATCTAACTGGTCTTATTGCTGCATCGGAGGCCGACCCAAAACAGATTTGTCATGTGTTTTAACATGCGTTTTCCAAATGCCACATCAACTGTGGTGAAAAACCCTGACTAACGCCTTTTTCAGCACAATCTAAAATTGGCATGCAAGAAACACTTCTGCCAGGTTTGTCTTCATACAGGAGTGAAATTGTTAATGTGCACACGCACTAAAAACAAGGAAGAGGGATTTGAATGATTTACTGTCACTTGCGGCCTGACGAGGGCCTTAAATTGTACCAATCTCTTTCTCAGGCACAGTTTCATCAGTGGTGTCGTCACGGGTCTCCGAGTAGTATAAACCTTGAGGAGCGGGCCTGTGTTATCTTCCTGGAACTGTCACAGTGAAAGAGGAAGGGCCAAGGGAAAAATCAGGTCTAGTCAAGCTGTGTGTGTCATAATGTTTTGCGGTGCGTTGGCCCTCCACAAATGGAAAGCAGCCACCTCGTATGCATACAGAGCCCAGCGTTGCGCCCGTGTTTGCCGCTGTGAAGGATTGCGTCTTATGAGGCTGCATGCGAGCTGTGTCTGTCACCCACTTGACAACGTGGTGCACCGGTTGGATGCTGTGGAGCCTCGCTAAGCCATTCAGCGCAGAGCCTTGTAGAATGCTTCTAATCTGAGACCTGCGGGTGGGCAGTGTTTGGTCTCGAGGTGCTGCAGTGCATACTGCTAATGCTCTCGACCTGCAGCTGTTAACCCTTTAAAGGTTGCTCACTGGGGAAAAAAACCTGCAGGATGTCAACCTGGAGAACTAGAGTAAACTACCACCAATAAAGATTTAGTTCGGTTCCTGGTTGGCGATGGGATATTTATTTATTTATTTATTTATTTCTGTTGACCATGAACAGATTTGTCTGTTTAGACACTCTTTTTGCAAATAAATAAAGCCATCTTTTGTTTGCTTCATGCGAGCAGGATCTGATTTATGATATTTTAAAAGACTTCCTGTTTTGCTCTTAGGAGTCTTTCAGACCTGCTTGTCGGATTATAGTCGGTATTTCCAATAGCTGTTTTTAATGTTGTTGCCTTTATATGGGAGAGAGGGTGTGTGGCATATTACACTGCTAGCTTTAGTGAAACTAGAACTATTACCTGTTTTTGTAAAACAAAACAAGAAATACTGCCCGTTGCATCCTTAACAAATCTATAGGGGAATCACCATCACCAAAGGCGTTTCGTTTCAGGAAAGTGACCTCATGCTACAAACAGCCGATTAGCTAACATCTCCTTCGCCTCCGATATGTCTTTGGACCGCCTCTCAGGAACCTGTTTGCCGAGTGGACTCCCAGACCTCAAGGCATCTGACGTCAGCCTTGGACCCGAGTTGCCATCACATGCTGTAGATTATTTCTTTCTCAGGCAGCGGTTAACCACTGCAGTTGCTGTTTTATTTCACCTGCCTGGGTCTACTTCCGGTCCACATATTAGTTTGGTCTGGGAGTATTCTCTTTCCCAAGCCACTTGCATCTGCCACACGGCTAAATAGTGTCCATTAGAGCAACGTGGATTTGGTCATGGTGGACGTTGGAGTTTGAAGATTATAATGTGCCCAGGTGGAAGTTGGACCCATTATATGGTGATATATGGAGCAGGCCTCAGCCTGGGCTGAAACTTCAATTAATGGCCAGGCCTTTAAAGAGTTTAACTTCCCCCAAGTCATCGCTGGTCCTGTGGGTTTCCCCGGGTTGGGATAAGGTGGACTTCAATTGGAAAACTAAAACGGTGAGTGGACCTAGTCTCAGTGTCTGCATCAGGACAACTGGAGTGCTTACAACTGAATCTTCTGTATCAATGGTGTTGGTGTCTCAGATGGAGATGGCCTCTGTCTTTTAGGATGCCCTTGTGTCTTAAAGCTGCATTTGGATATATTGCTTTCAGCTTCTGCAAGGTCTGTTCAGTGGATATATCTTGACTATGCTTCGATTTGACCTTGCAAGTAAAAATGATTAAAAGAGAAATTGCTTTCTGCAGTCACTTTTTTTTCCCTTCTTTTCTGCGTTGTGGGGATGTGACGTCCTTTCTACTTGAGTAGACCAACTAGTCTGACCACCGCTGTTTGGTGGCGGGGGGTTGGGGTTCGCTCTCTTCCCATGATTCACTGACTGCAGCCAGCGACGTATGGGCAGCCACACACTCTTAGCACACCCGCTGACGTCAGCCAAGCAGAAAATGAATGAGGAAATGAGCGTTTAAAACTACATTGCATCTAGGGGGTGTGAGCCCTCTGATGCCTGGCAGATCCTTTTCAGATCATATTCTACAATGGTGAGCAGTGAGGTCTGGGTTCAGTGAACATTCAGGCCTCTGCTTAAATGTCTGCCCTTTAACTGACGTAGATCCTCCCTCATGTAATATTAATGTACTTCAGCTGCTGTGAGTTGAAGTGCTTCTTAGCAAGGCCTGTTAAGTGCTGTTTAATGGCAGCAGCTCCTGTTTTCTGTTTAGTCTTCCAGCCCCCCTGGAGAAGTGCCCAATCCCCAACACCCAACCTGTCCTCAACCCGCTTGACCCAGCCTAGACCAGTCCAACTCCAGCCCCCGGCCCAACCAACGCAGCTCAGCTTCAACCTTCTCTCCCAAGGGTAGCCTCTGCACGACTACATGGCAGGTCGGGGAGGACCGGCACGGACCAACGGCACGACCGCCAGTAACAAGATCTGCCAGTTCAAGCTGGTGCTGCTGGGGGAATCGGCGGTGGGCAAGTCCAGCCTGGTACTGCGCTTTGTCAAGGGCCAGTTCCACGAGTACCAGGAGAGCACCATCGGGGGTGAGTGTACCTTTTCTGCAAGTGCACGGCATGTTCCAGGAGTCGTGGTTATGCATCTTGATGTTCCTGGGGTGGACTGTTGTCATTTTACGTTTTTTCATAAAAATAAAAAAAGTCCACTAATATACATGCTGCTACTTTCCAATTTAGTTGACGCTCCATTTCCGACTCGACTCGTGATGGTGTCAGTGTGATAACTCCTTAGGTCAAAAACCCTTCCTGTAGATCTATTTATTGCATGATGTGTAGCTGGAAGGTAGGACTACTCAAAGTCACCAATGACTTTCTCATCAATGCAATTCTTTCTTTCTGCGCGGGCTTTCTGCATATACTGCTGGATGTAGTCACACAATTTTGCTGTTCTGTTTGGTACTTTGGAAACAAAAAAAGGCCTGAAAGGGATCAGAGTTGTTCACATTAAGGCGGGTGTGCCTGCCAACCGCAAGGAGCAACTTGTCTTAAGCCGGATCACAAGGTGGCTGTGAGAAAGGCCGGGTCAGGGCTGTGACTTCTGGCTGAGTACTGCAAAGGCTGTTCAAATACACAATTAAGAGACACGGTTTGTATAATTTTCTTGGAGGCGTTATGCTGTGTATGTTGAAAGCTGCAACAACATTCGGTTCATCATTTTGCCAAAGCATTTTCCCCCAATCAAACTAGTAGAGACCTTGCTGAAATAATTTAGCTTGGATCTGAGATGTTCTTTCGAGGGAGGAGCCAGGGACTAGGGGTAGCCATAAATCAGTTGAGCAGGAAGGAAACTGGCCAACAATGGGGTTTCCTGGAGCTGCTGGGGTTACTGTGAGAGATGGGATGCCGTTTAGGGCCCCATTTGTGCATGTCCGCACACTGCGTTTAGGCACATTGGAGGAAAGTTCATGCATATAGGAAATATTGGTTGGGTGTACTCTTACCCAGAGGGTTGGGAATTTCCCAACTTAAATCCCAAATCTGACAATTTAAGACTCAGCTTGTCAACATAAAAAACTGCTTGCTGATCAAATCCGACTTGAACACTTATTACTCATGATTTGGACTTAAGCGGGGCGACACAAGTCTACAAAGATTTACAACTTGACTCGTTGCACTGTATGAAAACGCAGTAGCCAGCTAATCAATACAAGCGATCAATCTGGTGGAGGAGTACAGGTTAATGCAGAAGAAACCA
This sequence comes from Hiodon tergisus, assembly GCA_025775045.1. Taxonomy (NCBI): domain Eukaryota; kingdom Metazoa; phylum Chordata; class Actinopteri; order Hiodontiformes; family Hiodontidae; genus Hiodon; species Hiodon tergisus. The sequence goes on from JAOVYW010000039.1 coordinate 3,544,489, forward strand.
ATTTGAAGGAGCATCGGATTGGGAGAGTTAATGTTGCTAACATCAGCACTTGCAGCATGTTCAATCTATAATCTATACATGGGAGTCATATCAATGTCTCATTTAGCTAGAATAATTGTTTTATTTTTAATTTGGCTCATCCTAGCCCTGTAGGCTAGGGTAAAATGGTACTGGAATTAAAATAAAATAAGTACAAAATTAATACATTAGTTAGACTTTCAAAAATACAGTATTTGTCGTAGATCGGTAACATTGATTTGGTGTCTTGTCCTGTGATTATTCATTATTTAATATGGTAACGTTTGGCCTAAAAACTGTTTTTAAACCGCTAATAAAGGTCGGAGAGGCTGCAAGTAAGAAAGGAAGTCGGATGACTACAAGAGTCTGGAATAAAGGAAAAGTGTCAGCACTCTTTCTTCCCTTTGGTACCCGTCAGAGCGGTGGTCAAAGGTCACTGTGCTTTAAACGGGCCTGAATTCAGAGCTAGCGTTCCACTCGGTCATGTGATCCAGTGATAGTCATGGGATTGGCAGTGTTTCTTTTTCCCCCCTCTTTCTTGCTCATCAGCACTGCAGTCATGTGAATGTTTAACCTGTTCATTATGGTAAAACCACAAAGAACAGCAGTTTTGGATCTTGCAACCTGACTGCAGCTATTGCTGTTTATGATAGATTAGCTTGGTTTTTTTCTGTAGCTCCCAGCATGACTTAAATGTTGCGTTCGGACAGAATCGCTGTTGTATAACAAGGCCACACTGTTTACCCTGTAAAGAGCATGTATAGGTATTTATGTGAAGTTAATTTAAAAAAAACTGAGCAGGGCTGCAGTGATGGAATAATTCAAATTTAAGAATGTTCAAAGCATTGATAGAATTAAATTAGATTTATTCCTGAGTCGTCAACGGAATATCTCGACAAAATAGCCCAAGAGATTTCAGCATTGCTCACCATATACATTGCAGCCAGCTAAACAGAATTAACTATGCAGAATACATCTTATTGCAAGCAGGGTAAATGGGGCTGGTTGTGTCTGAGGAAGTGATCGCAGTAATAGTAAGAAGCTGTGTTGTCTTACTGATATTCACGTGCCAAATGATTGAAGATTTGTCACTTAAATATACCCCCCTCTAGTGGTGGAAATGTAATGAGTCGGGCATAAGTATGCTTTGTAGGCCAAGCAAAAGTTTGATTAAAGCATGCCGCATTATACCTTCTGAACACCTCATTCTGTTCTCATTGGATAGGAATGGGATTTTCAGCCCAGTGCATGGGAAAGTTTTCCTGTGCATCTATGAAATTTGGTTGGTTGTTATTTGACAAGTTGTTTTGCTGACATCAATGTCCCTCAAATATGGTTGCGCTAGGTAATTAACCTGAATCGCTCTGGTAGCGACCCAGCTGTATTAATGGGTGAAGTGTAAAAAATGGCATCAGGTGTTAGTGTCTGGTCAGGTGCCCTGGGTAAGGGCCTCAGCTGGATGATGAATAATGACTAAATGAAGTGGCCATTGCATGTGGATTTTTTTGTCTTCCAGTCGTGTTCATTTAAATATCTTAATACCAAAGTGTTAGTTGATCTGAAATGCATGAAATTATTTAGGGACTCGTTTATTTACTGTGGAAGGCATTTTAGAAATTAACCAAAGGCTTTGGACTTCGTGCTTTGTCTCAGTGGGGGCCGTGTGCGCATGAATGAGACGCGCAGGCAAGGCCTCGGTTTACAGTGGAACTTTCTAAAAAACCTTGGTTTGTGCCACCACTCACCAATTTTTCCCCCCCCCAAGAAATCTGTAAAAAAAAAAAAAAAAAACTCTTTGGTACTTTCCATCGCATCATTTCCACTGAGCTTCCCCTAAACTGTAAAAATTGGCGGAGTAATACCCGGCAGCACAGCAAAGTCAGCAGTAACTAGACTTGAACGTGATTAGATAACCCGTCACAGTAGAGCAAGTTCTTCTTTTTATCGCTGTTCTGACCATTTCCCTTATTTTATGTAGATGTATTTTTACTGTCAGACTTGCTGCTGTCAATGCTAACGTCACACCAGGGGGCTGGGTGCAATTTCGGCCAGCTCTGCAACCCAAAATTGTATATATGCTTACGGAAAAAACGATTCATTGCGAGTGTGAACAAGTTTATTTTCCTTTAAATTTAATTTACATTTACTTGCAGATCGTTTATTAAACTACGCCACGATGAGATCGCATTACTTAAGTCGATAAGTTTGTGAAATTGTTTGTTCACGAAAGTTTTAAAGAAATTAAGTGAAGGGCTACATTCAATTTGCCGTCATTTGCATTGTAAGCATGGGCCATGTACTAATGTTAACACACGTTTTCTACCTGGCTAAAAACTCACACGCATGTTGTGAACATGGTTAAAATTTTGCCATGGGGCCAGATGTGAAGTACCGCTGAAATCTTGGAGACTTGGAAAAAGGGAAGTAATACGACATAGGGCACATTGGGCTGTTTCACCACAGCAACAATGTCAAGCTGGACACGCAGAGTATGTTTCCTGATAGCATAAGAAATGTTCCATGGAAATGATGAAAGTGCTTGTGTCTGGGGGAGGAGAACCTGAGATTGTGGGTGGAAACAACAACCCTTTTGTACGCTTTTTTTTTTTCTTCTTCCAGCCGCTTTCCTCACACAGACGGTCTGCTTAGACGACACGACGGTAAAGTTCGAGATCTGGGACACGGCCGGCCAGGAGAGGTACCACAGCCTGGCACCCATGTACTACAGAGGGGCCCAGGCAGCCATCGTGGTGTACGACATCACCAACACAGTATGTCTTATTTTTCGCTGTGAAGACGTCTGTAGGTGCCATGTTATCTCTCCGGCTTCCGAATAGCAGAGTATTGGAATAAGATGTGATGGTTTTCTTGTGTTTTTTTTGTTTTTTTTAGAGATTAAATTGCAACACTAACAGTGCACTTGAATCATCGTTGGGTGTCGTTTCGCTAGGATACGTTTGCACGCGCAAAGAACTGGGTAAAGGAGCTCCAGCGACAAGCCAGCCCCAACATTGTCATTGCTCTGGCAGGGAACAAGGCTGATCTAGCCAACAAGAGAGCTGTGGACTTCCAGGTATAGCAGGAGTTTACCTGAGAGATGCACAGCAACCCCACTACAACATGGTCCTCTTCTGTTGTACTTCTCTATCATTGAAGTTCTCTTGTGTGTATTTGGGTTATGAGAAAGAGAAAAAAAAGTGATTACTTTCTCCTGAACTTGTTTTGCACGGATTAAATGCTTCGAGTCGTCGTTGGTTAAAGGCGTGGTGGGGGTTGCTGCAAAACTGAGTCTGCACAAGGAGAGTGAGAAGTGTAATGGATTGTACCTTTTTTGCAGCGTCTGCATTGAAATTGTCCCTGTCCCCTCAGGAAGCACAAGCATACGCAGATGACAACAGTCTGCTCTTCATGGAGACATCGGCCAAGACTGCCATGAACGTCAATGAAATCTTTATGGCCATAGGTGGAGTATCATTTCAGTCTGCCATCAGGAGTAAATGTGTTGTCTGTAGACAGTCTCTGCCTCTAAATTGGGTTATGGATATGGTTGTTTTTTTTTTGGTATGTATGTAGTAGTCGTAGCCTGTGTCAGTTATTTGATTCAATTTCATATGGATGAAATTGGATGATTAGAAATTAATGATTATGAAAACGTATAAAAGGTACATGTAGCCATTTGCCGTTATTGACTGCAGATGATTATAATAAGGTGTGGTTTTCTGCCGTATTGTTTGGGATGTAGTTTGTCCGTAAACAATTTATACCGTACATTACCCATGTTACATTAAATACTTTCTGAGCTGTGTTTGGAGCCCAACGCTCTGACATTTTTGGTATAACTTAAGAGCATTGAGTCAGGAGTTCAGTTAATCATGTAGGATCATGTTTAGAACTGCACCAGTCTGTTTCTGCTGAAAGATAAGTATGCAAAACATGTGTTTGAGACTGTGTAGTGCGTGTTTTTCGGCGCCAGTCCTTGTGGACTGTTAATTCGGTGGTATCCGTTCTGCCACTCTTAACTGGGTCAGCTTCTCTTGGCCCTGCCGAACCACGCGCCCTGCTCTGTTCACTCTGTTCCACCCACTGCCTCCCTGCAGCCAAGAAGCTGCCGAAGAGCGAGCCACAGAGCGGCGCGGGGGCCGGCAGTCGGACTCGGGCGGGGGTGGACCTGCAGGACGCTCCGCCGCTGAGCAGGAGCGGCCAGTGCTGCTCCGGCGGCAACTAACGTGCGGGCCACCAGCAGCCACCAACTAACAAGACCAAGGCAGACCAGACCAGACCCGGAAATTAGGATTGATTCCTACAGATCGCACTTAATGGAAACAACTGCTCACTTTTTTTTTTTTGGTTATTTTTTTATTTTATTTTTTACTTTTTTTCTCTACCCTGCAGTTCTAAAAATCATAAGCTTGGGGGAATTCATTGGCCCTTGTCACTCTATTAGTTTCCTGTACAATACTAATTCATTTGTCACTTTCTAAAATCATGATCCTTTTTTTTTGGTGGCGGGTTCATGTAGAAATTTTGTAATTTTGTTTCTCCTGTTCTTGTTCCAGCAATCCTCCATTCCCTTACTTCCCAGATTCGTATATCATGTAGGCTATATTATTGTTGTATTATGAATATTATCTCTGTCATTGCCGTTCTGGTCCAAGGCATACAGAATGATTAAATACGCTGAACATTATGGTTTCCAATGAATTATATACAAGACAACCAAGTATACACATTGTGCATTGTCATATTACACACACTTTTAGCATTAATGTAATGTTTTTTGAATCCATGATGCTATGACAAGAAAATAAAAAAAAACAAAGGATGAATTTTCCTGACCCAAATAGCAGTGTGTTGAAATTGTTACTGTATTTGTATTGTTTTTTTTTTTTCAGACTTGTAACCAATCAGTGCTTATGTCAATACAATACCTTCCCTATATAAAACATTTTGTCCTTTTTAATTTTATTTTTTGGGATGATTCTTCCCCCCCCCCCTTTTTCATAAAGGATTTCTGAAGATCTCTTGTATTGATCACCATGGTTCTATTGGACACCACTTGTGACTTTTCCGAATCTCCCGCCTCTTTTTTTATTTTTTATAAATTTAATTTTTAATATAAATCCTTTGGGATGGATCGTTTTGACCCGTGTCTGTCATCACTAATGACATTAACTAGTGCTACACTTGGCGGAGTTGCATCGGCATCCAACTTGTTGGGTTAGGTTTTGGCACGGAGGGGTTCGGGTATGTATGGAGTGGGAACTGGGGGGTTGGGCAACAACAACAGTTCTGTCATTTTAATCAATAAATACAGGGGGAGGTATCAAATTCTATGTCTGCTTGATGCTTATCTCCCTCTTCTGCAGTGTCACGTTTTAAGGATACATGTAAATGTACGTGTCCATGGACCGATACCACTGGTAGAGAGATTAATATTAAAGAATACAATAAAACTGTGTGTGTATGTATGTGTGTGTATATATGTGTATGTGTGTATATATATATATACACTGAGTATATTTCAATCATGCCTTTTTCTGAACACGCACCTCAGTTCAATCTGGAGAAATGCTGGTCTAAGGGCACAGTAATATGACCCAAGTCTTAGGCAGGTACTGTTGGTGAGAACGCCTCTCATAACTACAATAAAAATTCGAAATGATTCCTCTCTTTCTGCTACCATGAGTGTGGAATGGGAAGGCCTCTGCTAGAAGCAGGAATGTTTCATATTCTAGTGTAGAGTGTTAACTTTTTTGTTATGTAAAACTATTTCTGGCAAGACGGCTCAGCACCGTGAATTCCTACACTGACATCTACAGGCCATAATCTATAAATCTTATTTATTCAAGAAGCAGGCCTGGTGGCGCACTTAATATTTGATATGGTTTAAGGTTTTGGAGTCGACTTGCTATCATGTTGCGACACTCATTTTATACGACCACTTCAAACCTTTAAAACAGTCACCCAAAAAATGTGTTACATTGATATAAATCTGTACTTCTACGTTTTAGAAATGGTTTTAGTTTAAGGGGTGTACTTCAAATGAGTGGGTGTAACAAAAAGGTTTTTTGACGATGGTTGTTTCTATATACCGTACTTAACTTTTAGCTAAATGCTTTTATTAACCAATGAGCTGTCAAAAGTAAAGACTTGGGCGGATGGTAAAGTGAATACTACAGTACCCACAAGGCTGCTTTTCGAGGCAAGCAAGGTTTTCTTAAAGCCAAAGCGCTCCACTAGTTCACGTGAATCTTGGCTAGAGTGCGATTTACGCATGCCCAAGATACACTCTCAGATCGTCCCTCTTATGACAACAGAAATCTCCCTGGATTCCTTGCGAATCGGCGTGACGTTTTTCTTCCTGAAAAGGCATGCTGATGAATGTAGTTAATAGTGCCTTTGTCTGAGGGAAAAACGTCAATAAACTTTATTTCTCAAAACAAGTTGGAGCATAGCCGTTTAATTTGCTGTCATGGCGGACCCGGCGGTACAGGCCTCCGTACAACCTCGGCAGCAACAAACTCAGTCTTGCGGGACGACTGGGTCGAACCCGAGCACGGGGTCCGGGTCTGGATCCGGGAACAGCGATCCAGCCAGGCCGGGTCTTAGCCAGCAACAGCGGGCCAGTCAGAAGAAAGCTCAAGTCCGAGCATATCCGCGGGCGAAAAAGCTTGAGAAACTCGGAGTCTTCTCAGCTTGTAAGGTAGCTAGTTTACAACGGCAGTACAGGAGAGAGTAATAAAGTAGTGTTTGACAAGTCGGTTAATGGTGTGGGTAAGGACATGAACACGCGGTAGTTTGGTACACAGCCAACTCTACCAGCAATATACACATATTAAGCTAAGCTAGCGAGCGCTAGCAATGTTTAGTGTACGTTTGTATTTGTCGCCAGTTGTTGCTAACTAAGCAAAGAAACCACTTATTAGCTAGTAATTTTTTCATTTTATGGTGGGTGTTATTTATTGGTTTAATAGAAATAAATTCTGCCTATTTCATTTATGGACCCATTACTGGAATATAAACGATACTACTATCAGATATGTGGCTGCAACTACCATAATAGAGATTTTTCGTTTTCATTTTATTTTGTTTATTTTACATTGTCAAAGTAATGCATGCACTGGGATCAATTGTAGCAAGGGGGAAAGATATATTTACACATTTTAGTAGTTGTACCTGAAAAAATTATACAAATGAATGAACACGAATTTAATGTGCGTCCTTGCATCAGGCGTTAGCCCCACAGACTACCATTCGGGTAATGTCCCGCTGTATAAGGGCTACCCAGTCAATCAACCAAGTCTTGGAAGAGTTTGTGCACTCATCCCTTTGGATGGTTTCTGCTCTGGTCACTGGTTTCATTCTCTGGTGATTCCCCTGTCACCTTTAATTCAGGCCAATGACTCCTGCAAGTGTAATGGCTGGAAGAATCCCCACCCTCTCACTGCCACCCGCATGGACCTGCAGCAGCAGGCGGCCAACCTGAGTGAACCATGTCGCAGCTGTTGCCACACCCTAGGTATATCTCCACTTAGCTCCGCCGGTCCTTGGCTGTGCCCTTGACCCGCTCCTAAATCAGACCCTTTGTGCTTTACCTGTCAGACATGGTGCAATTCGTGTTTTTAGTTTGCGTGAAATCGACTTGTGTGTAATTTCTGGAACTGTACCGTTTTCAAAGCACCACTCAGGTTTGTAGCTAAATTTGGAGGTACAGGTCTTTACAGGCTGGATTTGAAATTTGAGTAAAATTTTGCGTTTCAGATAAACATCCTGTTTCCTGGCTGTCGTGTTATATTTCATCTTGACAACATTGTTGACTTTTCTTTTAAAAATCAAACGCTGTGCACTGCTTCTCCCTTTTAGCATGACCGTTTTCTCACCACCCCCTCTCCCAATGTTGCCCATGCCCAGCGGACCATGTCTCCCATCTGGAGAACGTGTCAGAGGAGGAAATCGACCGGCTTCTGGGCATGGTGGTGGACGTGGAGAATCTCTTCATGTCGGTCCACAAGGAGGAGGACACGGACACTAAGCAGGTCTACTTCTACCTCTTCAAGGTACGTGACGCGTTATCTCCTCTGACAGGTGAAGAATCTCCTGGTTCATTACACTTTGATTTTAAATGATCACCTGTTTTCCTTCCATCTGAGACCAAAGGTATTTGTTGTGTGTATGTGGGGGGTGCGGGGGGGCAGTTTAGTTTACTTTATCTCCTGCGATGACCGTGTTGTTTATTTCCTAGCTGCTGAGGAAATGCATCTTGCAAATGAACCGGCCCGTAGTGGAGGGTTCCCTGGGCAGTCCTCCCTTCGAAAGACCGAACATCGAGCAGGTAAACGCTCCACATCACGGCGGCAGGGTCAGTTCTTCCTGTGGCCTCGCGAGGGCGGATGACCGTAACGGGCCCTCTGCTGTGTGTCCCAAGGGAGTGCTGAACTTTGTCCAGTACAAGTTCAGCCACCTGGCGCCCAAAGAAAGGCTGACCATGTACGAGCTCTCGAAGATGTTCTTGCTCTGCCTCAACTACTGGAAGCTGGAGACGCCGTCCCAGTTCCGTCAGCGCTCGCAGAAGGATGATGGCACGGCCTATAAAGTGGATTACACCAGGTGCGTGATGGACGCTTATCGCACCGTGCACAGAATTGTCGGGTCTTATTTAGAACCATTTGTGTCTATTTTTAGAGTCTGTTTCAGTTGGAAGGAATGATAATGCAGGAACAGGACTAATGCAGCTGAGCTAAAAGATACAATGTTTTTCAGTCATCAGGATGTGAAATTAAACCTTTGGAAGATTTTTAACTCCTTCCACTCCCTGTGATACTTCCTTTATCAAAACAAAAAGACAAAAGGTCATACAAGGATATTGTTTGCTGTAGTTTACATTATTTTCAGCAGTGCCCAGAGAGGGCCATTTCCAGCCCTTATTAAATAGCCACATGGTATAGTCCGTATGGGGCTCAGAATGCCCACCTCGCTGTGTATCCCCAGGAAGTCATCCATGCTCTGTTTTGCTACATTTTCTGTCCCTTTTGTAAGGTTCTTTGCATTCCTGTGCTGTCGTTATTATTGAAGATTTGTATGCGTTAATTGTGTTTAATCATAGCTGAATTGCCTCAAGGATCATCAGGAAAGTGATTAAAATTAAATGTATTTTTTATCAGTCATTGCCTGGCAATTGCTCAAATTAGCCTAAAGTCTCAAACAAAATTTTTTCAACTATTTAAACATTAAATAGATCTCCTTAGAAGTCCTCAATTTGACCCAGGACATACAAAGTTCTTCCCCTTTTTAACAAAGATGTGCATCTACCCCCATGTCCGGCACCCTGTCCTATCCGTCCGGTGCAGGTGGCTGTGTTACTGCCACGTCCCCCAGTGCAACGACAGCCTGCCGCGCTACGAGACCACGCAGGTGTTTGGCCGCAGCCTGCTCAAGTCCATCTTCACCGTGACCCGCAGGCAGCTGCTGGAGAAGTTCCGTGTGGAGAAGGACAAGCTGCTGCCTGAGAAGCGCACCCTCATCCTCACTCACTTCCCCAAGTAAGAGTTTTGGGGCTTGCCGCCCGCGCGCTCTCTCTTTCTCTCTCCCTCTCTCTTCCTCTCGCTCCCTCTCTCCCTCTCTCTCGCAGCTGACCAGTAGTTTCATTCTGTGGTTATTTAGTTGTTGTGTTTTGTTAAATTTTGTTGTAAAGTGGTTTCCTTGGTTTTTGTGCTTTTTAGATTTGTATTAGCTTTCATATTTGTTGTTGTTTGTTGCACTTCCGGGGCACAGTAGTATACTTGTGGTCCACCCTGTATAAAAATAAAAATAAAAACAACCTTGAAATGGATGTCGTCACACTGTTGATTCCGAGACCCTGAGATGCTAATGGTAATTAAATGTGATTAATGAACCTGGCTCAAGGTTTGATTGGGGTGGGGCACTGTGCCACAGGTTCCTGTCCATGCTGGAGGAGGAGATCTACGGGGAGAACTCGCCCATATGGGATTCAGACTTCACCATGCCTGCCCCCGAAGGTGGTCAGCTGGGACCCCAGGCAGGTGCGGTCGCACGAAGCGGATTCAATTTCGTATTTGCACATTTAATTCGCCTGGTGGTGGTTTATTCTGGGGGGGAAAAAAAGTCCCGTTTTCTGGATGAAATAACAAACCAAAACTGCCTTCAAGTCTCCACCAATTTTGTGTGTAGCGTACCTCCCCCCACCTAGCACCACTGCCTGATGGACTCTTTACTGATATCTGAACTGGTCTCCTGGTGGGGCCGCACTGCTGTTCTGCTGTATGCGCTTGCTGAAGCCCGGTGGTTGTTGTGTTGGCGGTTACCTGATTCATCCCCACATGTGTGCGTGTGTGTGTTTGTACGCAGCAGTCATCGCCCCGGCGTCCGGCTCCAACGCTCCCTCCTTCCCCAAGAGCGTGACCAGCGGCTCGTCCCTGGGCCCCCCGAGTGCAGACAGTGCGGCGTCGGAGCCCATGCCAGGTCTGCGTTTGCCCAGTGTGACGGCTCACGCGCTCCGGTCACGCTGACAATCCCCCGACAGTGACATTGCTTGGCCGTCTGTCTCCACCGTCCAGGCGAGAAGAGGAAGCTTCCAGAAACACTGACCCTGGAGGACGCCAAGAGGATCCGGGTGATGGGCGACATCCCCATGGAGCTGGTGAACGAGGTTATGATGACCATCACTGACCCGGCTGCCATGCTTGGGCCTGAGGTCAGTATGCCAGAACACAGGTCCAACCAGGGGGGCTTTAACCAGTCAGTTAGGCTGTCAAACTCTGAAATACTGGCACCCAACAGTTATTCACAATAGGGTTTCCATAGGAAATGTGGAAATGCCCAGGCCACTCCCATGAGCTGGACCATATAATAAAGTATATATCGTTAGACGACTTCAATTTTGCGCGCTCCTCTCTTGAAGACGAGTTTACTGTCGGCGAACGCGGCGCGGGACGAGACGGCCAGGCTGGAGGAGAGGCGAGGTATCATCGAGTTCCACGTCATCGGAAACTCGCTGTCCCAGAAGTCAAACAAGAAGATCCTGATGTGGCTGGTGGGCCTGCAGAACGTCTTCTCCCACCAGCTGCCCCGGATGCCCAAAGAGTACATCACCAGGCTGGTGTTCGACCCGTGAGTGCAGGGCCCATGCGTCATTCGTACATTTCCCAGAACGTGAAAACGGCACACACAAACCTCCTGTAATCTGTTACCACCTTTCCTTACTGACCCTATTATTGTTATTGTTATTAGTTGAATGTTTTCAGTTAGCGACCTTCTTAAAGTTTTATCAGTTCATACTGCTTGAAAGCTGAAGCCATTTAGGTACAGTACCTTTCTCTGGGATACAACTTCACTGTCCAGCTAAGCCTGTTAGTTCACTATCTACACCATATCTGCATGTCCTCATGCATGTACTCTTAAGTTTCGACCCTCTCGGAGCCGCCTAGTCTCCATCTCCAAGGTGAAAAAGTGGTGCAATGCGGTTCTGCTGAGGTCCTCTTCTCTCCCTAGGAAGCACAAGACCCTGGCCCTCATCAAGGACGGACGGGTCATCGGGGGGATCTGCTTCCGAATGTTCCCTACTCAGGGATTCACAGAGATCGTCTTCTGCGCCGTCACGTCCAACGAGCAGGTCAAGGTGAGAGGCAGCTCCGTCCACCTTCACGCACTGACTTAATTGGGGGCCTGCGGGTGTTGGCCTTTGTGGCGTTAGTGGCTCTTTAAGTGGCACGCTGTAGTCCAGTGTGGAACTCCCCGCTGCTTGCGACAGACCGATCAAAGACATCCTGTGGTGTCCTCCGATTAATGATCTCGGATTTGTGATTTCAGGGGTACGGCACCCACCTGATGAACCATCTGAAGGAGTATCACATCAAGCACAGCATCCTGTACTTCCTCACTTATGCCGACGAGTACGCCATTGGCTACTTCAAGAAGCAGGTACCCAGACCGGGATGGCCAGAGTCCTGTCCCTGCGCGTAGGCCCCGCCCTTCCAAGCTGTTTCCACGGCGAATGCATTCTACCTTTCTTTTTTTTTGTCCCTCAGGGCTTTTCCAAAGACATCAAAGTGCCAAAGAGCCGGTACCTGGGGTACATAAAGGACTACGAGGGGGCCACTCTGATGGAGTGCGAGCTCAATCCCAGAATCCCCTACACGGAACTCTCGCACATCATCAAGAGGCAGAAGGAGGCGAGTGTTTTTTTTTTTTTTTTTTTTATACACACCTGCCATCGTTCCCCTTAACAGTTGGCCTTCAACGGAGTTTGTTCAGCCAGGGGCCGTGTGTTAAGGTTTGCTGTCTGTTTTCAGATCATAAAAAAGCTGATTGAGAGGAAGCAGAGCCAGATCAGGAAGGTGTACCCGGGGCTGACGTGCTTCAAGGAGGGGGTGCGGCAGATTCCCGTGGAGAGCATCCCTGGCATCAGTAAGCATGGGGGGGTGTTGGGACGGGGGCAGGATGAGGTTTTAAACGTCCCTATCCCAGATGAGTCACCATGCTTTATTTTCCCTCTCAGGAGAGACCGGATGGAAGCCCAGTGCAAAGGAGAAAGGGTGAGTGTAACACCGGACCATTTAAACAGGGCGGCCTGAAGGGCGTAATGACACACAACAATGAGAGCGACAGGAGGGCGAACACTGCTGTCGTCCATAACCAGGCTTCAGTTACAACTGATTATAGTATGACTTTTCTCCATTAAATACGCAGGGGATATTTAGGATATTATTCTTATTTATTCAGTTCTGTGATATCATCTGAATAATAGATTTTTTTTGGTTGTGTAGCAAGGAGTTGAAAGACCCTGATCTTTTGTACAACATGCTGAAGAACCTTCTGGCCCAGATTAAGGTAATCAGCCACCCGTGACACTCATGCAGAAAAGCACACAGGCACACACAAACGCATACGTTGTTCTATGGATTCACAATTGTTTTTAGACACACCCGGATGCCTGGCCTTTCATGGAACCTGTGAAGAAGTCTGAGGCTCCTGACTACTATGAAATCATCCGCTTTCCCATCGGTAAGGCGGTTCCCTTGCCCTTTCGCCGTGCGTCCACGTAGTTTGGGCCCGTCAGACCGCTGACCGATGTGTCCAACCCCCCCCCCCCCCCCCACAGACCTGAAAACGATGACGGAGCGTCTGAAGAACCGCTACTACGTCACCAAGAAGCTGTTCATTGCAGACCTGCAGCGGGTCATCACCAACTGCCGGGAGTACAACCCACCCGACAGCGAGTACTGCAAGTGCGCCAACACGCTGGAGAAGTTCTTCTACTTCAAGCTCAAGGAGGGCGGCCTGATCGACAAGTGAGGCACCAGGAGCAGAGGCCGAGAAACTCCTACCGCCTATCGCTCCGCTTGGAAGACTGGTGCGCTCGGAGTGGGAGTGGTCGGTCTCGTGACATACTTACATACAAGCTGCATAACGTCTTTCCTTTGTTCCACTCCTGAGGTAATGGTAATGGACAACGCTGTGTACTAAAACTGTCCCTTCTCCAGCTTTAGGCCATGCCATCGACATGTTTGCATGCAGACGACTGTTTGGCGCTGTTTGGAAACAGTTTGTGAAGTGTCAGCGTTGGGTTCAACATTAATTTGACTAGGGTGTGTACACATAGATATTTCCACACAATGCTCTCTGCGTGCCGTCTTCAACACTCCCGCCACTGCCGAGCCAAGATGGCCGAACTTTGCTCCTCCTCCCTGCGTCCTCTCAGACCTCGCTTTGTTTTTAGTTTCTGACGAACACCGTTATGATTGTTGACAGAAGAACCTGTGGGGGGGGACTGGCTGATAGCAAGTGTTGGACGTGATCTATCCAAAGTTCTGCACATGCCCCATAGTTTCCATACAGGCTTTCTTACTGTAGAAGTCTGTCAGGGTAGTCAAATGCAGAGCTGGAAGATTTCCACCTTAAGTTCCAGAATGTTATGTAAAATCAGTTCCAGGACTTCCGTTGTTGTAAGGACCACCTCTTTCACTGAACGACTCCCTTTTTGATTTGACCACTTCAGTGCTCTCCTGGTCTGCGGGCACACTTAGACTCTATTAGGTTTGTCCGGTTGATGTCCCCATGTTAGTGTTGCTCAAAGCCAAGGTTTTTGTTAATTTACCGTGAAGTGATGTGGTTTTTCTTTTTTAATTACATATATTTATTTTTATATTTTGTGGTAGCGTCCGGGATCACTGATGAGCGGGTCCAGCCAGGAAGCAGCAGTGTGGTCTGCTATGTGGAAATTCCGAGGTATTAGTTGTTCGAGTTGGGGATTTTGTTGGGCTTGCTGAAAACAGGTGTCTGCAAATACACTTGTCCCGCTCAGTTCGCGCTTTGAGACACCAGTCGCACCTGTGCTTTTCATGAAGCCCCAGAATCCCTGGAGGGCTCCAGTCCGAAGGCAACGGGCTGGGCTTCTTTCAGGACCATCACTGCTGTTAATTTAACTGATTTAATAACTCAGGATTATGCCCCAAACTGGGCTTGCCCATTCAAGGTCTAGACTGAGACCAGGGTTTCCGAGTGGCCCACTAAAATCACAACCTCCCCCCCAACCCAGCAGGCGCTGCTGTGGGAAGAGAGCCAGCGCACAAGACTTCCCATCCTTTCCCCCCTCCCCCCGCTCTTTACTCTCCGCTGAGGACCAAAGCATGCCGTTCACACAAGCTGTTAGATGGTATGTAAAACTCCTGCAGCCGGCGTTCCACAAACAAAAAGACTTTTCCAGTTTCAAGTTGGTGTCGATCGTGTCGTAAGTTAGCATTGGTTCGTTATCGAGCTAAATCCAACAATATGAATTACTTCACTGGAATCCATATTCGTCTTGCTGGGCACTCCCTGAACTGTTCTACCGTTGCAATTACAGATCATTTTAGCATTATTTCTTCACTTCTTTTTGCTTTTCTAGGTTTCACAGTGACGTGTACCTTAAGGTCAAGGCCTGAAAGTTAAATATTTGTCACACTTGGTCTATTACCTCTGCTGCGTTTTGGTTCAGAATAAAAACTTCACTCTGAAAGTGTCGACGTTTTGAAGAAAAGGTGACAACGGTTTGTCTCTTTGTTTTACGTTTTGGGGTGTTTGTGAACTGACAGCCCTCTCTTCTCATATTACTGTACATTTGAATAAAAGATTTATGTAAAATAATGTGTGTTCTTTTGAAGAGAGTCCACGTCTGAATTTCGTTTAATTTAATACTGGGCAGGGCAAGAAAGTGGAATGGATATGTAAAGCATGATTACCGCCGTTTTGTTTCTCTGAAACCCCCGAGGCTCTGGGATTAAATCCTACTGTTGTGTTAACAAACTTGCAATAAAGGACAACACCTACTGTGGACTTTCTGTCAGGTGAAGAGTGTCCGGTTTCGTTTTCTTGACAACTGCATTAGTTAAGAATGGGCCCCTGATAAGTGGTTCCGTCTTTGGGTAACAATCGATTTCAGTGTGTACCTAGCAACGTTGTAAATTTTATAATGATTCTGTCGTTTTTGTCAAATTGTCTGCTTCGTGCTTTTATGACTGAATTTGAAAGCTTTAGCATAGCCATATTGTAAATGCACGTTTACACTGGCTGCGAGTCGCTGATCTGTTGTGAAAACTACGTGAAAACTAAGTTGCTGGAGTACCCAGCACTGTGCAAGAAAACAATTTTTATTTTTTAAATGTTGTCTGTTGCAAACCCCCTTGAGTGGAGCCCTACGAAACATCAGGCAAGGTTTTCAGTTTCGCTTTCCCCGTAGTGAGTCAGATGGGCTCTATTTATTGTTGGAGGAAATACTTTTACCAGAATGCGAAGGATTTGGGGCACTGTCAACAGCTAAAGCTGATCTTTCTTGTGAAACCAAAAAGGAATACAGGTAAGCTTGCCGCTAGATTTTTAACTCACCATGTCATTTATAAAGTAGCCTTTATTTCAGCCTGTACCTAATGGCACAGAACGTCATGATTTGGGTCTGAGTGGGTTTATCTGTTTATGTAAGTAAGACATTTCGATGGCAGATTTATAATTATTTGTTAAACTAGAATTTATGTCAATTACTCTTTATTAGAAGTCATAAAAGGGGGTTTATAAGACAGTTTAAACTATTTTCGTGATCTATTAATATAATGCGAGCATTTATTTGTATCTGCGAGGCGTCGAGTTGCCAGGGATTCAATGTTGCAATGCAGCGTATTTCTCAACATTGATCCATAATTGCATCAATCCTTAATAAGGCCTGTGTTAATCATTGTGCGTTATGAAAGTCCTAGCAATGCAATGTCCATTCATCAATATATAAGTAAATGAAAACACTTATATATTGATGAATGGACTTTTTTTTTTTTTTTTTTTAATCTGTAGGTTGATTTGTCTAGATTTTCTGTGGTGTCTAATGAACTAATCAGTTTTTAATGCTACTGCAAAGCATGATGCTCAGTATCTGCACTGGCATTTGCACTGGAGGAGGGTTGGGAAATCTACAAAGACGCCTTGTATTAATACAATTAATGTATGTGCTGTATACTACGTGTTATCGGCATCCTTGCTGTTTTTAACCTTTCTCTCTCCTTCTCCTCCACAACTCTCTTCCACTTCCAAAGTCTCACTTATAAAATAATTTCTTTAAAAATGAACCGCTACTGACAATTGGTTAAAAGAAATGAATGAGGTATACACACTGCGCAGAGATATTAACAAGCCTCTTTGTAAACGTGATGTGTTTGTATTTTATATACAGAGGTTTAAGGACTAAAAGGAGAATTTGAACTGGACGTATGGTAGCCCTTCATGCAAATAAAATGCAGGTAGAATAGAATAGAATGAGCTTAATTGCCAAGTATGCTTACACAAGGAATTTAACATGGTGACAGAAGCTTCCAGTGTACAAACAATACAGTAACAGACAGAGATAATAGTAATAAACAAACAAACAAACAAACAAAACAAAAATATATATATATATATATATTACAAATACAAATCTTTTATATACAGTGCATGTGCAGAAGAGGTAGGATATGTAGGGCTAATAGTAATTGGAACAACCGTGACAAATGCCTTTAATAGGCAGGTCTATAAACCAACCTCTTTGACCTGTTCGGCAACATCTGAAAGCCTGTTTGGCTTTCACTGCAACCCCTAGTAAAGCTTTCCTTCTTTTCCCCCACAGTGACATGGAAGAAATAAGCTTATATGGGTACCAGGAAGAGGTGGTGCGGCCGGCCCTGGATGGCAAGAACATCATCATCTGGCTCCCTACCGGCGGGGGCAAGACACGTGCTGCGGTGTACGTGGCTAAGAAGCACCTCGAGACAACGCCGAATGCCAAGGTGGCAGTCTTGATCAACCAGGTAACAGCCTGGCCCCTCAACAGCCTGTTGAAAGCGACCGGTATGATTTTTGCCAGGTTAAATTTATCACCCTTTTTTTTTGTTAGAATGTCCTTAGTGCTGTGTGGCATGCTCAAAAGGGTCTGTTGAACTGTGGCTGTTCCTTAGGTTAACCTGGTGGACCAGCACTACGCTAAGGAGTTCAACCCTTTCCTGGGGAAGAAGTACAAAGTTGTGCCGATCAGTGGCGACTGCAGCCAGAAGGACTTTTTTGGTCAAGTGGTGAAGGACAACGACGTGGTCATATGCACCGCACAGATTCTCGAGAACGCCCTGAAGAACATGGACGAGATAAAGCACGTGGAGCTCACAGGTAGACCCTATGCTTGCGTGCGTGCGTGCTTGCTTGGGCCGGCATGTGAGGAGTTTTTTTGCTCCAAATGACAGAGGAAACATAGCAGAGTCTGGCTGGTACGGATGCGTCCAAAGAGAAGCCTTGATGTGTGCACAAAGACTGTCTTGCATACTTTTGCTTGCTGCGCCATCTTTGCATTACTCATGTAAGCTTGTGGAGAGATGAAGAATGGAGTTGAAATGGCAAAGGTCAAGGTCTCTTTTCCCAGCTGGTCGCAGAGCTTTCATCTCGGAACACTGCGAAGGCAGATGCAGGACTGTGTCTAGATAAACCACGGTCTTGATGGTTATAGTCAGCACAAGAACGTTGGGTCCACATATTTCTTTTGACCTGCCTTTCTGTGTGCTTGCCACCCAAGACTTCACCCTGCTGATCATTGACGAATGCCACCACACGCAGAAGGACAGCGTCTACAACAAGATCATGGGGCGCTACGTGGAGCGCAAGCTCCAGGGGGAGAGGGGGCTACCGCAGGTGCTTGGTCTCACCGCTTCCCTGGGGACTGGGGGCGCCAAGACCCCCGACGGAGCCAAGGAGCACATCCTGAAAGTTAGTCAGGCAGTTCCGTACCACACGTGCGCCAAATATATTGTATTCGTTTTTTGAAATTGTCTGTAGTACTGAAGTGAATCTGAAGCCATCTTGAGAGGCTTGGGCACTCTGGCGATGCAGTAACTTGACTACTGTGGCCGGAACCCCCCCCCAGGAAATTGCAGTGCTTTGACTTTTTCTTAGTTCGTCGTGAAAGACATTCTGTCAGTACGATCCCATAGCTGTCAATTATTATTATTATTTTATTTTTTAACATTCAATAGCCCAGGAATAGACTAGAGTCCCATAAGTACTCCAGGTTTTTAGGCAATAGCCTAAAACTGCTATGAGTTTAATAGCTGATGAACCAGTTCTCATTGTTGATCCTGTGTGCTCCACAGATCTGTGCCAACCTGGACGCCTCTGCCATTATTTCTTCTAAGGAATATGCCCCAGAGCTCCTGAAGAAAGTCCCTAAGCCCAAAAAGCAGTATGACATTGTCGAGAAGAGGCTACAGGTTTGTCATGCACGCCCAGGGACTTTCATAGACTCTGTGACAATGACTCACCGCTTATAATTGTAATAAATGTTTTTTACAACACTGGCTGTCCTCTATGGTTTTCAAATGGGAAAATCCCAGTTTCTGTAATGCCGTCAACAGAGATGCGTTATCGGATGGGTTACCTTATTAAAACAAGTTCCTGTAAGCTGTTAAATTAATGAAGTTTTGCTTTTTGCATGGCTTTGACATAAAGGCAACAGCTAGGCAGTGATCAGAGCAGAACGCAAATGCATCGCTGTAATCATTAAGTGTGCAACCCCTGTGTCCCAGGATCCCTTTGGAGACCACTTAAAGTGGATGATGGGCATGATTCATGAGTTTGCCATGGAGACGGATGACATCAAGGAGTTTGGCACTCAGCTGTATGAGGCGGATGTGGTGAATCTGGAGACAAAAGGTGAGCGCAGTGACAACACCTCTTAGGTCTATTGATGAAAAGGTATCCCGCATCCGCCCTCTGCTTTTCTGGCCCCCTGCTTCTTTAGGCTGCAGAAAGAGATGCCCCAGTTCTCCGGGACGGTCAAGTTTCTATAGATGGCTTTTAAATAGGCTTTGATTTTCCAGAGGCAGGTTAAAAACCAGAGCCATCCCAATGATCCACAATTACAGTTCTGGTTTAGGTAAAGGCTGTGACTGACTGGCAGTTTTCTGTCGTGCTGCTCCAGGGATCCAGACAGAAAACAGGCAGCTGGCTCAGTGCGCCCGGCACCTGCGAAAGTACAATGACGCACTGCTGATAAACGACACTGTGCGGATGGTGGATGCACTCCGAATCCTGGAGAAGTTCTATAGCGCCAAGAGGGAGCGCTCCACCAACATGGACGTCAGCGACTTGTTCCTGTTTGGACTCTTTGATGGTGAGATGTTATGGAAATCCCCCCGTTAGCTAGTTATCCTCTCTGATAGATATATAGATGTGGTACAGGTGTGGCAATGCACTGGCAATACACCGGGCACAGGAGGCCAAAATCCTTTTAATAAAACATTCTTCACAAACGGGAAGCTGGGTGCTGCAGAGATGCCAGGTGATCATGCCATGGCTGAAGATGAAGACATCACGCGGGGCGACAGTAAGGGCGTTAGTTGTGGTTCCTATTTTTTTTTTGCAGAGAACAAGGCTGAGCTCCAGGCGCTGGCCCGCCAGACCCCGTTTGAGAACCCTAAACTGGCTAAGCTCCAAAGCACACTGCTTGGACAATCTTGGGCTGGGACGTGCTCCAGAGGGATCCTCTTCACCAAGACCCGAATGGGTGCCCACTGCCTGTACGACTGGGTCACTGCCAATTCCCAGCTCCTGGACGCTGGCATCAGGGCCGCCACCCTGACCGGGGCAGGCAACCAGGCCAGTCACATGAGCCAGGTATCCAAACATGTGACTGCTATGTTAGTGAGAGTTGAAGATAACCACATTCTTTACAAAGGAGAGCCTCCACGGTCTTTGAGAGATGAAGGAGGTGTCCTAAAATGGGTTGGTATTCCTACCAATCCTACCATGCAGAGTAAAAATCAGACCCAATGACCCACACAATATGGCTCCCCACATCATAACAGATTCACCGCCGTGTTTTAACAGTTGGGAACTGGCAGTGAGGGTTGAAGGATTCCTTTGTCTTCTACAAAACTAAAACCTATCCAAACACAGGAAAAAGAGTAGGTGACTCATCAAACCTTATTACTGACTTCCATCGCTCAGACGTCCGGGTTTTGTGCTCATTACACCCGTTTTCTGAACGGCAGCACTACGAAAAATATTAGCTTTGGGAAGGTTATGACGTACGTTTTTTGTTGAGACTGCATCACAGAGGAGTAGGTTAAGTTCAGCTGTTATTTTTGTGAGCGTTGTTTTGTGGTATTTAGCAACTATTCTGTTGAGAAGTTTTTATGGTGGAAGTGTCTAATTAGGATTGTTATTATGTGTAGGCCTCTGTGCCCAAAACCGTGCGAGAATGAGGTTGTTGGGTAATTGGACGATTATCTCACGCACCTGAAAAATTAAAATTATGGCCAGGTGCAGCCATTAGAACGTAAAAATGCAACTTGCAGTGTCTGTCTCTGATTTCAAGGGAAAATTACCCTGCTGGGGAGAGGAACGCCACAAATATGAAGAATTATATTAAATTGTGATTTGGTTAGGCTACTTATACCAGTCCCATTTTTTCTAAGGTGTTATTATCCATTATTTTGTCTATGCCCTGTATATAAATATTGTTTCAAATGTAGGTGGGATTGTGTAATATTGCTACAGTGTTCTATAACACTAATATAATTTATAACATGGGGTTCATAAAATAAATCTTATATGCTGGCTGGTATACGTCGCTAAAAAAGATGGGTTGCAGAAAATTAAGAGATGTATGCCTTTATTTATGTGGAAGGTAAATTAACAACATACCTAAAATGTTATTTTTGTCCATTCATAAAATGTATCAGTGTTCCATCATATTTCTTTAGGTAGAATGTCTCATTTTAATAAAAAATAAATTTCTGTTATTTGTTATTTTTGTTCAGAACGATCAGAAGAGGACAATTCTGCGTTTCCGTAAGGGTGAGCTGAACCTGCTCATTTCCACCTCCGTGGCAGAGGAAGGCCTGGACATCCCAGAATGCAACATGGTGGTTCGCTACGGACTGCTGACAAATGAGATCGCCATGCAGCAGGCCAGCGGGCGGGCCCGGGCAGACAACAGCGTGTACTCTGTGGTAGCCCAGGAAGGAGGGCGGGAGGTACAGCGGGAGATGACTAACGAGTATCTGGAGGACCTCTCCAGGAAGGTCATCGAGGAGGTGCAGCGCATGGATCCTACCACCTTCCGGCGGCTGGTGAGTGTGGTCCCACCCCGCTCTCTGGGGCACTGGGGTCGTTAGTTGCACAACACTTTTTATGAAGGATTTATAGCGGACAACTACCGAAGATCTAATTGAGCTATTGGTCCCATTATTTTAAGTATGCAGGTTCAAATCCAACTTGTGTTACCCTTGAAAAAATGTACGGTATCCAAATTGGTTCAGAAAATTTCTAGCTGTTTTAATGTACAAAGGGGAAAATTACGAGTCGCTCTAAGCAAAGCTTTAAATGTAGAAATATAGTCAGTGGAACAATCAGCCCTAAAATATTTAAGAGCCTGGTTAGTTCCAACACTAGCTTAACGGCAGGTTGTAGCAGGCCAGGGCCGGTGGCTTTAATGGAGCCTCTCCCCCTACCTGCCTTCTCTAAGGTCACAGAGCAGCAGAACGAAAGTAGGATCACCCGCAGGCTGGCTGAACTGCGGACTGATGAAAGGAGGAGGAGCTACCGTCCCGACCAAGTCCAGCTCTGCTGTCGGAATTGCTATGTTTCTGTATGCCGTGGCAACGACATACAGCTCATCAACAACGCGCACTACGTCAACGTCAACCCACAATTTGCGTGAGCAATACATCCTCACTTTTTGCAGACCCCTTCTAGGGCAAATTAAACACTTCTATCAACCCAAGGGATGAATCCAAACATTGTCTTTGTACTTTTGTAGGGTTTGCAGGGTTTAAAGTTTCAAACCATGAAATGGTTTGATTAGATGTACGGAAAGATATAGTTCGTCTCTAGGGTCCTCTGTACATCTTTGTATGTCTTGTGAATACCATTGGTGTGTTTCTCAGGGAACACTACAGAGCTGGTGGACAGGTGAACATTAACAGGTCGTTTGAGGACTGGGAACCCGGGTGTGTTATCAGCTGCGCTAAGTGCGGCCAGGTGAGCCCCCTACCTCTGTCACACTTCCCAGCTGTGGGAACACGGTTACCCTCCATGCCCGTTAGCGATTGCCCCCATTTGGGTAGTGCCAAAGCTGGGACCGCAATCCTCTGTTTTGACTAGACATTCGTCCCTAGTACTGGGGCCATTGTTGAACGACACACTCTATCCTGGCATTCGGGATTTCTTACGAGGAAGTAATTCAGATTGGAATTTCTAATCTACTTCACTGCATCACAAAGATTGCCCAATCAGTTTAGACTCAATTTCTCTAATAAACCTTAATTACCTGACTAACTGCAGACAATGTGGGACCGTATAATTTGGGCATAACTTCCTAAAAGTCTGCCTGCCTTCAGCAGTGTGTTTGTTCACATGTACAGGAGTGGGGAATGGAGATCATTTACAAGAAGGCCAACTTGCCCAATCTGGCCATCAAGAACTTCTACATGGAGACGCCAGACGGCAAGAAGCCGGGGAAAAAGTGGAAGGACGTCCTGTTTCCTATAGAGGATTTCAACTTTGGGGAGTACTGCATGGCAAAGTACCCCAGTCTCCTAGAGTAATGACAGGCACCCCTGTTCTGACGTGACTGCCACAGATGTAAAGCGTTCCTTCTGATTAATGGAGCGCTGTGATTTTACCGACCGCTGTGGGTTCATCGGTTTCTGGTCTGCCGGTGGTGAAAAGCAGTTTCTTTTTAAACCTAGCTATAACCGTTCTCTTAAATAGACTTTTATCAAGCGATATATTTGATCTCTTTTGTGTGCTTTAACCTGGTGAAGTGACTGGGATTTTCGTCGTGCTACTCCAACTGAATTTAATGTTAGAAGCCAGTGGCAGCACAGGTTAACCAGTGTTGATTGTCCAAACTATGTCTCTATGCCTTCATCAGACCTAAACCTCACTGAGTGATTATGGATTGACATCAGAACCTGGAATTCATGGGATATCGAATGTTGTATGGCAAACTAATGGAAGTATGTTTTTACCTTTTATCACATTGAATTGACTGATAGATTTTATGCATTTATCGTTTTAACCCGAGAGGGTTTCTTCCCAAATGTACACCCACCTCCTCTGAATTTTTATTTTTACCTTGGGTTATTGTGTTTGGTAAGATATACCACTAGATGTCACTGTTGTGCAATATAACATTTTTAAACTGCTGAAAGTCATCAATCTCCCCTTCGTTCTTTTTCTCCTCCTTTCTGTACACTGTTCTTGTAACTGTCATTATGGGTAACATTTGGTTGTCAAGTATAAAACGTAGTATTTATTTAATAAAATTTTGGATTGACACGAGTTGGAGAAATTATACTTTTTTTTTGCTCAGCAGTTCAAAACAGCTATTCAAATTAAAATGTTTTACCCGGGATCAATGTACTGTAGCGTTGCTGTAATTCTCTAAGTCGGCCGTGGTGCTGGGGCCCGTGTGTCAAGACCTGGGCATCACAACTCACAGCGCAAGGGGGGGACAATGTCAGCTGTGGGGGGGGGGGGGGGGGCGTACCAC
>JAOVYW010000039.1:3589461-3604543 GCA_025775045.1 Hiodon tergisus
TCCACATCTAGTTTATTCAGCACTGAGGGTCGAGAACGCAGGGCTCCACCGTGTGGCTCATTCAGCACTGAGGGTCGGGAACGCAGGGCTCCACCGTGTGGCTCATTCAGCACTGGTGGTAGAAGACATCGTTGTGTTGCTCACTGTTACTAAAACTAGAAAACGATAAAAGTTGGGAATAAAATGGAGAGACCTGAGGGGAAACCAATGCAAGGCTTGTTTGTGTTGCTCAATCTACTGTTTTGTAAAGTAGATGTGGTCCATTTGCATATATTTTAGTGTATGATCAGGTCATGAGATTGCACAGTCTGCTAATTCTTCACAGTCTAGTTTAGAAACTTGAAGCCAAGACGTGGTTTAGAGCCAGCTTGATGATATGCACTAAAAAGTGTAGGGTGGCTGACGTTTGTGAATTGGTGTATTGGTGTGTATAAACTGTTCCGCTTCATCATGTAGACTCTACGGTTGACGACGCCTCTGCGCCCTAACCCCAGCCCCAGTGTCTTTATAGCCTCTGCTCTCTCCTGCAGACCCCGGCCAGCAGCAGGACCGCATCCTTCTCCGAGTCCAGAGTTGCCACTGGTGCCACGCCCGCTAAAAAAGCCAAGCCGGGCGTCCCGCCAGGTAGCGCCACCTCGCCTTGTGTGAGAAATGCAGGGGACCCCCCCCCCAGTAACAGGCTGCTTTCCCACAGTCCTTCAGTGTGAGTTGGGTGCACCCTGTGACCATCCGACACTAAACCGGTGAGCGAATAGTGGCTGGGGCCCTGAGCGTGAACCAAAGGCTGGGCCCTCTGGCCAAGTCTACAGAACCAAAGCAAGTGGTCCGTTTTAAAGGCGGCGATGGAACATTCTGGGCAGTGGGTCATTTGTACCGCGTTGGCAGTAATTGATTAGATTACTGGTTCGTTCCAGTACAAGTGATTTCAATAGGATTTTAGATTTATTTATTTTAGAATGTTGACATTCTGCCATTTGTTTTTTTGCATAACTGAGATTTATTGTTATGCTGTAATTGTTTTTCATGGTTGAGTACATAGTGCATTGCTGGGCTACTTACAGGAGATTGCTCCAAATTAAAACCTTGTGGTGTACGATTCCTTGGGAGGAATAAAGGCTGGTTATTGTGGTGTGCAGAATTGCCTTGCCCTGCTCTTAAAACTCCTGTGGTGCCACCTGCTCTTCTTGGTGTCCCTCACAAGAGAAACCTGTACTCTGCACTTCAGCCTAATGGTCCACCCTCTCCTCCATCTTTCCTCCACATAAAGAATTCACTGTTCACATTCCCCTTTAGGGATACAGTAGACTCTGGTTTCTGAGGATTGTGTTCTCAGGAGCCATCCAAGGTAAGGGCTGGTGTCCATTAACGGTGAGCGCAACTCGACTGGGTTGGAGAGAGAACCCTCTAACTGGATAGTCCTTTTATATGTATCTTTCCTATATGTGCTTAGTGGTGCTGAAATGGCAACGGATCCTAAGCGCTTCACCCCGCCCTGTTTCCGTGTGCATCTTCAGAACTACTGAACAAAGCTAATGCATGACCCAGTTTGTGGGGTTGAGCACCGTGCGCGGGTATGCGGGTCTGGTGCTAACTAGCCCGGGGGTGTTTTGGCTTTACCAAGGCTCCTCCCTGGAGGACTTTGCGCCTTGGATTGTTACTGGAACGGCAGTGGTTTCATGCAGATTTGACTGCCTGCAGCTTCCTTTTCTGCAGGGTTGGAAAACATAGTGGTCTCTTGCGGCTTTTGTTTTTCAGCTGGCTTTTGAGTAATTTGTTTTATTTCTTTTTGTTGTGTTTTTTTTTCTGTTGTGTTATTGTATGTTGTTACCTGGGGGTTACAGAACAGCAAGTCTCGTCTAACAGTGCGGGAGGTAGGCAATGACCTGGTCTTCACTTGAGCCCAGAGGCTGTGTCTCTGGGCTACTCTGCTGTGTGGTTCTTACTGTTCCCTGGCCTCTCCTGTGGGTGCAGTTTCCATGGTGACTGACATTTTCAGGGAGCACGCTGTATCAACTTCAGCTGCGTAAGTTTCCCATCTTTAGGGATATAATAAATAAATAAACTCCGGTTTATCCGACATTTTTATTCATTAATTTACAGTAAAAACTGTCATGTGGCCAACTTTTTCTTAAAAGTGTTTGGTCACTATAATGTCAGTCACTATGAAGGCGCTCTCTATCTGACTACTAAGTGTGCTGATGTGGTGTGGCTGTTGTATTATCCCTTTTGTGTCCCATAGAGTAAATAAAGTTTCCATTCAAAAAGGAAAATATAGCTATACCAATATAGCCTTTCATTTTGGGTAGCAAAGTTCCACTGCTGTCTAAGATGGTTCTATCTTAAATACTGACGTTGTTTTAACCTAAGAGTGATTTTGCATGTAGTTGGTTTTAATAATCTAATCATAATAGGGAGAGGGAGATGCTTTCTGTCCTTTATTTGGTTAAACTTAAAGGCTTAACTGTTTTTATTTATTTTTATTGAATAAAATCAGTTGCTCGGAGTCTAGAGTGTCTTGGTTTAAAATGGGGGGATTTCTGTCCTGTGTCTGTCTTGTATTTCCGTCCGGTCTCCTTGCTCCAGCGTCCCTTTTTAAGCGGTGTGACTTTAAAAAAAAATGACTCTCAGCTTTTTCTAGTGATTCTTTAAACTTCCGGGGGGATTGGTAAGTGGACTCACTCAGTGCTATACTGTGGTTGCACTCTGTGCCCAACGCCCGTTTCTCTCACTTTGCAGTGAAAGCCACCACGCTCTTCAGTAAACGCACCAAGACCATCGTGTGGGGCATGCAGACGCGGGCGGTGCAAGGCATGCTCGACTTTGACTACATCTGCTCCAGGGAGGAGCCGTCCGTGGCTGCCATGGTCTACCCCTTCACGTAGGTGATTACTTCCTGTCTCTTTCTGCCCCCCTCCGCTTCAGAGCTGTCGTTTGCATGCGCGTTAATGCGTGTTTCAGGGGCGACCACAAGCAGAAGTTTTACTGGGGCCACAAAGAGATCCTACTGCCGGTGTACAAGAACATGAGTGACGCCATGCACAAGCATCCAGAGGTGGACGTCCTCATCAGCTTCGCCTCCTTGCGCTCGGCCTTTGACAGCACCATGGAGACCATGCAGTACCCCCAAGTAAGGGACGTTGCCGCAACCATGCTCTGCCACACATTTAGTCCACCTTTTTTACTAAAGCTGAATTATGAGCACTGAGCCGTGATGGCCTCCCCTCTCCCCCGATATGTTGTTCCTGCAACTTTCTCAAAGCATTGCTATGTACTCCGGCCATATGGCATGGGGTCATCTGTGCTCTGGGGGCTATGGCCCCATCCTGAGTCTAACTGCCCAAAAAATTGCGCTTCCAGATTCACACAATCGCAATTATTGCAGAGGGCATCCCTGAGGCCCAAACCAGGAAGTTGATCAAAAGGGCAGATGAGAGAGGCGTCACAGTCATCGGCCCAGCAACGGTATGTCGCCGAACTTTGTCCAGCGAAATTTTTTAGTTTTTATTTATTTTTTATTTTTATTTTATCCCCCCCCCCTGCAAGTATTGGAGAATTAGATGTCGTTAATGTTGAAACCTGGGCGTCTCACCAGGTGGGCGGGATCAAGCCTGGCTGCTTCAAGATCGGGAACACTGGGGGCATGCTGGACAACATCCTGGCCTCCAAGCTATACCGGCCCGGCAGCGTGGCCTACGTCTCGCGCTCCGGTGGCATGTCCAACGAGCTCAACAACATCATCTCCCGCACCACGGATGGGGTCTTTGAGGGTGTGGCCATTGGGGGAGACAGGTGAGTCAGGATGCTGGCTTATCCTCATTGGCCAAAGGGGTCACATTTATATGTACCTGTATGCAAACTCGCACAGAGAGGCATGGGAATTGTGCTCACCCCCCCTCCCCCCGTTCTTTGTCAGATATCCAGGCTCAACCTTCATGGACCATGTGCTCCGCTACCAGGACGCCCCTGGAGTGAAGATGATCGTGGTGCTGGGAGAGGTGGGCTTCGCTGCTAAATGTGAACAATAGGCTTACCTGCATTAATTGTGTGGGGATAGCAGTTAAAATTTACTGTCTCATTCAAATTAATTAATTGATCATTCTCTTTCGTCCCCTGTGGCTGATTTTGTGGTAGATTGGGGGCACAGAGGAGTACAAGATATGTCAGGGCATCCAGGGGGGCAGGATTACTAAGCCAGTGGTCTGCTGGTGCATCGGAACCTGCGCCACCATGTTTTCCTCGGAGGTGAGTGAACTGGTGGGCGGGCTAATCCATGAGCTTCCCATTGGTCAGTTTGTTTCCTGTGAGGGCTAACCCTAAAACCAATGATCTCATCTGGGCCCATGGGGATAAATATGTTAAGTAGGAATGCTGTTGTAAGGGTTGCCCTGAAGAGCCTGACAGGAAGTCTGACTGATTGTGTGCGGCGGTCGCTTTGTCATACAGGTGCAGTTCGGCCATGCTGGGGCCTGCGCCAACCAGGCCTCTGAGACTGCGGTCGCCAAGAACCAGGCTCTGAGCAAGGCTGGGGCCTTCGTGCCCAAAAGCTTTGACGAGCTGGGAGACGTCATCAAGTCAGTGTTCTCTCTCTATTTTATTGCTTTGTCTCTAAATAATCAGTACTGCGTATGTCATTTGGCGATTGTTCCTCTGCACTCTTGTGATATGCAGGTCTGTCTATGACAAGCTAGTTGCCAACGGGGTCATCGTGCCGGCCGAGGAGGTACCGCCCCCGACTGTGCCCATGGATTACTCCTGGGCTAGGGTGAGTGTGCCGCAGCAACGCGCTCCGTACCTGAATCGGTTACAGACTTTTTAGTACGAGTCTTCCACTCCGTGCTTGCAAGTGTGGGTTACATGCGTCAAATGGTGTGAAAAAGACTTCTCTAACCAACCCCCACTACAGGAGCTTGGCCTGATCCGCAAGCCCGCATCATTCATGACTAGCATCTGTGATGAGCGGGGACAGGAGCTGATATATGCTGGCATGCCCATTACTGAGGTGTTCAAGGAGGAGATGGGCCTGGGTGGGGTGCTGGGGCTGCTCTGGTTCCAGAGGAGGTGAGTCAGGTCATCCGCCCCCCCTTTACCCGGGTTCTTGGTTTCTACGGCAAATGACGTCTCTGCTTGGTGTCCAGGTTGCCACGGTACGCCTGCCAGTTCATCGAGATGTGTCTGATGGTGACGGCTGACCACGGGCCTGCCGTGTCTGGTGCCCACAACACTATCGTCTGTGCCCGTGCTGGCAAGGACCTCATCTCCAGCCTGACCTCTGGCCTGTTGACCATCGTAAGAACTCCTCCCACCACCCTCAGAGCTGCCCAGGCTGTGCAATCATGGCAGTGTCTCAACTGAAACAAAATGCAGTGACTTCCAATGGTGCACGACCGTCAGCATAATAATGAATAAAATTCCTTTCTAAAACGATAACCAGAAGACTGTTTTTCTGGTACCATGCTAGGCAATGTTAGACAATATCTCGTTCTCATTTTAAAAGACCACTCTTCTGGGATGAAAAGCCCGTGCTCAACGAAGCGCAGTGAGTCAAGTCTGGCAGGTTGTTTTTGTGCTGCAACAGCTCTGACTATGGCCTCTGTTCCCTGTGTTGATGCAGTGCACTGCTTGCAAAAAGCGTGGGATTCTGAAAGAAGAGTGTTTGTCGAACTCCAAGCTAAATACCACTTAATACAGCCTAAATTCAACCTGTGCTTTCTTTGTCATTCGCCTGATCTCACTTTATCATAGAATATCAAGATTCTCACACCCTCGGTTGGATCTTTATTCCATTGTTGAAATTGTGGGGAGAAGACTACGTTTTGAATGCCTGGGTCTGTGTGTGCATGTGTCAAATTTCTTGAGGAGTTGCTTGAGGCTGACCAGTTAAATGCCCTGGTGTTTCAGGGGGATCGATTCGGAGGAGCACTGGATGCCGCTGCCAAGCAGTTCAGCAAGGCTTTTGACAGTGGACTTCTCCCCATGGAATTTGTCAACAAGATGAAGAAGGATGGCAAGCTGATCATGGGCATTGGGCACAGGGTCAAGTCGGTGAGTCCTTCTCTCCTTGACCAGCAGCCTCCCCTTACCTCAGGCACCCGCAAAACTGAGGTGACATTTCTTTTGGCATGTTTAATTAATTCCCTGGGTCACGTTTTCAGATCAACAACCCGGATATGAGAGTTCAGATACTAAAGGACTTTGTGAAGCAGCACTTCCCTGCCACACAGTTGCTGGACTACGCCCTGGACGTGGAGAAGATCACCACCTCCAAGGTACCGGAGCCTGCTCCTTCTGCTTGGACAAACTGCTTCAAAGCCAGATGGTTTAAGATCAGTCAACTTTATTTGATTTTATAGCACTTTGTGACAGAGGGAATTTTGCAGGGAGAATCAAACCAAAAACCCCTGAGCCAATTTGGGGAGAAACTGTAAAATGATTCCCTGACTCCTCAGGCAGTTGAGACGTCCTGGAAAAATAACAGGACAGGTTTCAAATTCAGTTTGGAATTCCATTCATAGTTTGCTCTGGGCAGCCAATTAGGTGTTTAGTGTGTCAGTGTTGCTGTGGTTGAGGTCTTCTTGTAGCTGTAAAAAAAAAAAAAAAGACAAGCTTTTTATTGAACCAGTTCTAACAGCCGTGACTGACTTGTCCTTGTTGCAGAAACCCAACCTCATCCTGAACGTGGACGGCTTCATCGGGGTGGCCTTTGTGGATCTGCTGAGGACGTGCGGCGGATTCACAAGGTGTGGGAATGTCTTTCTACCTCCGGTAGCTTAGGTTTCAGATCTGTGTTAGTGGCTCCCTTTTCGGATGTTTGACTCTCTGTTCCTCCCTTTCGCCTGAATCTCAGGGATGAGGCTGATGAGTTTGTGGAGATCGGGGCTCTGAATGGGATCTTTGTGCTGGGCCGAAGCATGGGCTTTATTGGTACGTCTTGCGTTAGAGCCTGCGGAGAAGATTGTGGTGTGGGGTGGGGTGAATTGTTGCTGTTGCGATCATGCCGTAGTATAAATCCCGTTTGTTGATGTAGCAGAGTAGCAATGACAAGAATCAAGATTATCAGGTTTCATTTTCAGTCTGAGGAAGGTCATCATCCCGCTACTGTCCATCTAAAGTATCAACAATCCTCTTTCACTTTAAATTTTGAGGTAGTATACGTCCAACTGATGGGGAGACTGTGACTTACCCCTCTGTGGTCCTTTCCCAGGGCACTATTTGGACCAGAAGAGAATGAAGCAAGGACTGTATCGTCACCCCTGGGATGACATCTCCTATGTGCTGCCCGAACACATGTCCATGTAATCCCTGCAAGTCCGGTGCCAGTCCAATTGGAATCAAAGCTTTCCATTGCAGTTGTTGGGGAAGGGGAGTTGGGTAATGGGTATGAGGAAAGGACTAGTTTTATTAGCAAATTATCCACTAGCAGCTGGAGAACCATGACTGATGCAATTCTTCTTTTCTTTTTAAACAAACCCAGACCTTTAAATTTATTAATTTAAAATAAATACGGATATCCCCAAGCAGTGTTGTCACACTGGAGTCCAGTAAATGCTGAAGTGTCGAAGATCTTCAGTGTAGTTGAATAAGTGTTTGCGCATGTGGCACAGACCCCGGCTGGACTGATTAATTCAATTGTGAGGTTGTATTATTGTTATCACTGTGACCTCAACAGAGTGCATTAGGAACATCAAGTTTCATCCAGTACAGTTATTAGTAATAGTGCTGCTTCTGCTATTGCTGTCATAACCAAACTGAGTATGTGTAACCTGTAGTGTAGCAGAGAATGCTTGTGATCCCGTGCAGTGCTGATTAGAATCCAAGGTATGAGGGACAAACTAGCGAACGAGGGGTTGGGACAGTGGATAAGATGGCAAGTGACCCAATTTAGGTCCACTGCTGTGTCCTGTGAGAGAGCTCCTGGGTCCGACTACAACCACGGAGTCTCAGTGCTCATCTGTGCCAGTTAAGAGAACCATAGCTGCTCCTTGGCTGAAACCCTGATCCCAACTGTAGTAAACAATTTCAAGGGACTGTAGTAACCTAGCGATACCTGTGTTTCTTTAAATGTGGCTTCCTGTGAGCTAGCTCAAACCCGGTGTGTGTCTGTCACTTGTCCTCTATGACAGATTCCCAGTGTTGTGACCAATTCCCCCATCCATGTCAGATTTATTTTAAATCGTTCCTACTAAAACTTGTGTATCGTTTTTTTTTTTTTTTAACTCTATCTGTGGAATGTGTTCCTTTAATTATTAAAAATTATTAATGTAACATTAAAACTGTATTGTAAGTGTTTTGTTATTATTAAACAAAAGTAACAGGTATGCTGCTTATTGTATATATGTTTGGTGGAGTGGTGTCTATGTAACAATGGCTACCGAATTCAGATTTTTGTGGAATTTAAAGACGTCTCCAATCCCAATGTGCATTCATGCAAAGAGGGTCCGTTAAGACCGTTGAGTCTCACTTTCTATCGTTCCTCAGTATTTCCCACACAAGAACAGGATCAAAACCTGAAGTTCCTGATTGACAACTTGGATAAAGACAGTTTTTGCTAGTTTTCACAGAAATTATAATTCCATTTCACTCAGTGAAAACCGATTTCTACTTAAGGTCATAAACAGTTTTTATCAATTTTCTAATGTTGGCATGTATATTAATATACAAATCTAACTTCAAAACAAATATTATTTGATTATTTTATATGAAAGGTGGGGGTGCTAATAAGGTATAGGCCGACTACTGTTATCTGGGCGTGTGGCCTTCCTTCTTGAAAATGAAAGAAGCAATGCAAATTACATGCCGAGTTCAAATACCAAGTAAACTGGGAAATAAAAACGCCATTGATATTGTAGGTGAAAAGCTTCAAACAAAGTAACCCCGTAGTTATAGCAATAGAGAACGTAATCGTTAAAACGCTAGATTGCAATCCAATCCAAGCCAACACTAGTTAAAATATTTACATGTATACACTTACAGAGTTGGTTCTAAACTTAAGCAATTAAGGTTAACCTAGCTGAATGACACAACGGCAGTGCTGGGAACCTGCAATATTTCGGTTACAGGCCTGAGACCTTAACCAGTTAACCTACACCACAAACAATAATTCTAAGTATTTTTGCTTTTGCAATGGTCTATTTTAAAACTAATAAACCAGCAAATACTAGCAAAGTCTTTGGCAACTCGTCTACTGCCTTCGGTAGGCCTATAATAATTGAATTCCAAAAACTAGGTTTAACAAATGAGTAGCCGATATGTTTTATAGTCTGTATAAGTCATTACCGAAAACCATTTCTGCTAGGTGTTTCTATTTTTTAATGAGGTTTTATTTGCGGCAGAGCTCAGTGGCATATTCCATATTACATTTCAATAGTATCAGACAAGACAAATTAAAGTACTTTACGCCTGAAGTTCTGCAGTAGTAACTGAATTCATTTAGCAGTTGTTGCGCAAATCTGATACCGCTCCGACGTCACCAGTGGGCTCAACTGCCATTCTCTGCGCATGCCTACTGTTTTGTGTTTGTGTATGTGTGTCTGCGTGTGTGTTCTTTCTCACACTCCTTTTCTGCAATTTCGAATTACAACCTCCTCCGCCAACATGGCTGCAGCTGCTCCGAACCCAGAGGATCCGAACCGGAGCAGCAGCAGCAATAGCACAGCTAGTTCTCTTGCCGGGGACGGGGATTCAGAAGAGGCGGAGGGCTTTACTTCCACCTCCCACTGTTCGGATCTGGTTCGCCGGCAGAATGAGCAGAGAAAGCAAGGGTTGTTCTGCGACGTGACGCTGGCCTTTAGTAGTGGTTTGACCACTGGGAACCTGAAGAGCTGCGAGTTTTCTGCTCACCGCTCTGTGCTAGCCGCGGCCACAGACTACTTCACGCCGCTGCTTGGTGGGCAGTATTCAGAATCGCTTTCTGGCCGTGTTGAAATGAAGGAATGGAGCTCCGAAATGGGGCCCGACCCAGAGACCGTGGAAAGCGTTATTCAGTTCATGTACACGGGGGAAATAATGGTCAGTACCTGCAACGTTCACGAAGTACTGGAACTCGCTGACAGGTAAAGTGACATTCGCAATTTAGGTGTCGTTTAACAGACTTAGCATGTACTGATAATTGCGTCAGAAATTGATGGCTAACAGTTGTAAATATTAATGGATACCAGTTAAATTTCTTTGGAAAACGTAAAAGTGTGGTTGTTGTTATTATTTCGCATTGTTCGTCAACAAATGCGGATGGTCTAGTTGCCCTAACGCAATGTAAAATAGGGGGCCCCAGGAAAAATCCCTTAAGCCTGTTCTTTATTTACATTTCCGCGCCCATTCAACGTTTAATCGAATATCATCCGACTTCAGCCATCACATAAAGCCAATTGTTAGTGTTGCATGCAATCTTTTTTTCTTTTCTTTTTTGAGTGCTTCAAAAAATGTTTAGATGAGTGGCGGTGAAGAAGTGACAAGTGCTTTCCAATTTATGATGTATCTATTGTTCAGAGTCATCTGTCCTCCTGAAGTAACCCCCACTCCTGCAAAACTTGAAATGTTCAAGATGCACTCCAGACTCTAGCATTGCTGTGGGTGAGAGCTGGCAGTGTTGTCGGGACACGTGAGGCCCTTTGTCTGTTTGTTGACACTAAATTCTCCTCCTTTGGACCAGGTTCTTGCTGGGGCAGCTGAAAGAGTTCTGTGGCGATTTTCTAAAGAAGAAGCTCAGTCTGACCAACTGTGTGGCAGTGCACAGCCTGGCCCACATGTACACCCTGGACCAGCTGGCACTGCGCGCCGCCGACATGA
Source organism: Hiodon tergisus (assembly GCA_025775045.1). Taxonomy (NCBI): domain Eukaryota; kingdom Metazoa; phylum Chordata; class Actinopteri; order Hiodontiformes; family Hiodontidae; genus Hiodon; species Hiodon tergisus. The sequence goes on from JAOVYW010000039.1 coordinate 3,600,244, forward strand.
TCCGCCGCAACTTCCACAAGGTCATCCAAGACGAGGAGTTCTATTCGCTGCCCTTCCACCTGGTGCGGGACTGGCTGTCTGACGCCGAGATCACGGTGGACTCTGAGGAGGTGCTGTTTGAGGCCGTGGTGAAGTGGGTGCAGCGGAATGCAGAGGAGAGGGAGAGGCACTTTGAGGAACTCTTCCGCCTCTTGCGTTTGCCCCAAATCAAGCCCACTTACCTGACGCGGGTGGTCAAGTCGGAGCGCTTGGTGGCCGAGCGCGAGGCCTGCCGCCGGCTCGTCTCGGAGGCCGTGGAGGGTCACGCCCTCCGCCTTGAGAGCCTCAAATCGCCCGACATTGAGTTCTGGTCCTCCTACGTGGCCTCCTTCCAGCCGCGCTTTGGCCAGAACATGGACGTCATCATGGTGGTGGGCGGGGTGTCGGAGGGCGGCGACTATCTGAGTGAGTGTGTGGGCTACTTTATCCACGAGGACCGCTGGGTCAACCTGCCCCACATCCACAACCACCTGGACGGCCACGCCATAGCCGCCACTGAGTCTCACGTCTACGTTGCCGGGTCCATGGAGCCCGGCTTCGCCAAGACGATGGAGCGCTACAACCCTAACCGTAACGCCTGGGAGCAGGTCAGCAACCTGACCACGCGTAAGCACTCCTTTGGCCTCACCTGCATCAAGGAGGTCCTGTACAGCATCGGTGGCCATGGCAACTTCAGTCCCGGCTTCAGGGACGTGAGCGTGTACGAGCCAGAGCAGGACAAGTGGCACAACCTGGAGTCGGCGCCCAAGATCCTGCGGGACGTGAAGGCTGTCAGCGTGGAGGACCGCTACGTGTATGTGACGGCCCGCACGCCGGTGGACACCGACAGTGATGACGGGCTGAAGACCATCACCACCCGCTATGACACGGAGGCCCGGCAGTGGCAGGACGTGGACTCGCTGCCGCTGATCGACAACTACTGCGTCTTCCAGATGGCTGTGGCGCCCACCAACTTCTACCACACCGCCTCCTGCTGCCCCAAGAGCTATGCGGTGCGCGATGAGGCGGCCCGTCAGAAGATCAGCGCCCGCACCTCCGATGAGATCCTGGAGAGCTTGCCACCTGAGGTCACCAGCATCGAGGGCGCTGCTATCTGCCACTTCGGGGAAGACGTCTTCATCATCGGTGGGTGGAAGAACAGCGACGACGTGGACAAGCAGTACCGCAAGGAGGCGTACCGCTACTGCGCAGAGCGCAAACGCTGGACCCTGCTGCCGCCCATGCCCCAGCCACGCTGCCGCGCCACAGCGTGTCACGTCCGCATCCCCTACCGCTTCCTGTATGGTTGCCAGCGCTACCCCATGCCTCAGAACTTGGCCCGCCAACGGGACCGCATGCAGCAGATGCAGCAGCTGCACCGGCGCACTCTCACGCTGCGCAGGCAGTTGCAGTCGCAGATCGAGTGCTGAAATTCACGCTGCGCAAAGTTAATGCCCGTGCACTTCATTAGCCTGCTTAACCTGCTGCTGCGTTTTCTGTTTCGGCCCTTTTGGTTTGTTTAAAATGTGTCTGGTCAAAAAAGGTAAAGAAACACCAGCAAGGTATGGACAGAAGTACAGAATGTGTTCAGTGACGGCTTCTGACTACAAATTAATGTACACCGGTATCTGTGTACGTTTTGTGTTTATAAATGGTATGCGTGTATATATATACTAAGAACAAAGAAAATATATGAATAATGTTATTTACTTACTTTTTTTAAAGTATGCTATATAGAGTCCCTCTGTGCAGAACTTAAATTCACCTGCCTAAGGAAGTCTTAGAAATCCAAAAGTTAGATAGCACTTGTAGTATTTTTCCCTGGGGTATAGTCTGCTGTGAACTGACATTCCATGTTAGAGTTTAAAAACATCTGTATAGCACCTTTGATATGACGCCTGTAATTCTGAGCTATTGGCTAGGCAAAGCTTACCGGTATTTACTTTGAATGTAGTTGAAAGGCTGTGACGGATCATCGGCAAGGCCATGAATGACATGGCGCAGAGTTGTGGCTTAATTTTAAAAAATAGGGAACATAAATTCCTGTGGTTTGTCTTAACAGAACGCAGCCTTCCATAGATTTCTTAAAGATAAAGAGAATATTCTGCATTTAATTCCTCTCTTGTTAGCACTTAATGTAGCTTATGTCTTACGCAGTTGTTCTGTCGTTGACTTGAAAGGTGGTGAGGAAAGGAAAGATTAGCCCCGTTCTGATCTACTGTGGGGAAGGGGGCGTGGGAGAGGAGCACTCAGTTACGTGTCATTCCCAATGTTTTCACCGTCGGGCAAACTTGTGAACAGACCTCTGACTGGTCCCGTGACCAGACCACCGGCCAACCTACGTCCCTCGCCGTCCAACCAGAGCTGCACACATGTGCTCTGAAGGAGACTGGGTCATGTAGGAGACATTTTTAAGTGAATGGCCCAGTGTCATGTGAACCCATTTTGTGCTCGCCCTAACAATAGGAATCCAAAAAATTTGTCTGTGGTGTCAGGTTACACTTTTAAAACTGTGTATGGAAACATTCCATGATGGCATATTTGAACCATGTGAGGTTCTTTTAAGTGAATAATATTTGCTTAGCAGGTGCCCTTCTCTTGGGCAAATTACAGTGCAAAGATACAGTATTTCACCTCAGCCTTGCTTTTTGATTCCACAGCTGGTTGGATAAATAGGGTTATAGCAGAAGTTTAGGCTATTGGTCCACTCTACATTCCTGACACTAATTTCGCAGACACTTATTAATACAGAAATGTGCATTTCTGAGACCAAAGCTGCAAACTCTGACCGGTCTTCGTGTTGACCCCCCTCTACCTCATTGGGCTCACAGGCCAGAATCCACACTCCCAGCAACCAGAGTCTTTGATTAGCACATGCAAATGGATTTTGGCTCTTTGTATGCGGCGACAGCGTTCAAAAGCAAGAATGGATGTGGTGATTTGTGGCCAATGTAAGTGACAATCTTATAACACTATTTAATTTCATGTCATGTCATTCCATTCCCATGTCTTTGCAGTGTAGAGAAACGTCCCCAGAGCCTGAATCTGTGGGCATAGGCTGTAATGGCTTTTCTCAGGCCGGTATGACGTCTATAATGGTTTTCTTCGGTGCAATGGCTGGGGGTTATTTCTATGACTCCTGGACGTGGTACAGCCAAAGTACTCCGCTGTGTGTGTGTGTGTGTGTGTGTGTGTGCGCGTGTGCGTGTGCGTGTGCGCGTGCGCGTGTGTGTGAGATACACGTGATGAGAGAAACAGCCCATGTGTTGTTTCTCACAAAGGAGTCATGAGGACAGCGAGTGCCTTCTGTCCACTGAAACCCAGAGGAGGCAGTTGCATTGTCTGGTTTGTTTTCTGTAAAGTAGAATAACTGTCTAGGCCTTGTCCAAAGTGATTCCATATAGAGGCACTACAGTGTCCAGGAGAACGTGCTGCAGTAATTTGTCTTCTGCCACTAATGGTTGCTTAACCCACACAGCAGAGAGCTGGTGTTGCATGGAGTGGGGTAAGAAAAAATGGTGCAATTGCCATATCTACAGTTACAAGAACCCAGTTCTCCTGCTTGGGCCAATGTACAGTTGTGTTATGATGATAAATTACATATATTTTGCTTTGCATGCAAGGTCTGTCCTTTCAACCAGACGTAGCGGATAAAATGCTGTTATTGTCGTCATCTGCAATAAATTTGTTAAAAATAAAATATCCAAGTTCCAATGGCTTTCTGTTCTGCTGTCCAAAACTTAGGGATTATTTCTCTGATGTGGTGGCACTCTGCATGCGGGTTTGTACGGTGGAGCACATTTGGTGCAGTGTTGGCTTGTGCTTGGCTCGAACAGTAAGGCCACTGTCTATGCGGATTGTCTGTTGTAAAATGCTGTAATTGTCTAATAAGAATTCAAGTGGTAACGGGTCACCATGCTTTTCCCCACCAGTGAAACACAATACTATGCATAGAGCTACACAAACCACTCCTATTCTACGACTGTTAATGTTTATCCCTGCAATACATAGAAGTTGTCATTTGGATTATGACCCAATACTTTTTTATTATATATATATATATCTTGAAATCTACAACTGCATTTTGAGATTTATTGGGGGGTTTTAGTAAGGAACCTTAAGACATGAGGTTTGAAGCTTTTCATACTACGACCATTTCTCTTTTACTCTTGAAACATTCTGAGTACACCTGGACGTGTACTGAACACATCACCCGTCTGCAATGGTACTGAGAGAACTCCCCTTTCACATCACCCGTCTGCAATAGTACTGAGAGAACTCC
>JAOVYW010000039.1:3604643-3617185 GCA_025775045.1 Hiodon tergisus
TCACCCGTCTGCAATGGTACTGAGAGAACTCCCCTTTCACATCACCCGTCTGCAATAGTACTGAGAGAACTCCCCTTCCAATTTTCATGAAGTGCTTTAATCTCTTCCGAAATCCACAACAACTCCGCTGTTCTTTACAGGGCTGTTGGCACCTGCTAGGAATTCAGCTGATTGACAGCCTTTATTAACAACCTGGTTTTCCCAATAGGCAGCATAACGAGAGCAACGGGACGAAAGAAAATTCAACAACCGAGACTGAAAAAGGAAACCGGGAAGATGCGGCAGTGCGTGCGAGGACCTGAGGCCCCAGTTGCGTTCATTTCGTTTTAGTGTTGTGTGTTTAAACTCGGCGATCCTCTGATGGACCCGGGAAGAAGAACTTTTGTATTGATTTTAAACCCGTTGGTCCGGAACCCTTTAAACAGACGAACCTTTTGTGTGTATTCACTGTCGCGAGCAACATAACAACCCACCATTTTACAATCAATCACTTTAATAATGCATCAAGGCTTAGACTCTGAAACAATGTCGTTGACTGAGCAGTTGGATAACGAGGGGATGTCTTGAGGATAGTTCAAGTCAGGCCTCACCAGATATGATGCAACTTGAAATCACAGGTAAATGCACTTTAACTTCTACACATGGACACAGGTGGTGTCCATGGAGTGTAAGACACCATTTGCATATAAGGATGTGGTGTGATCTCTGTCAGTCTCTGGGGTTGGATGGTCACACTGAATACCGGCTTACGGGGCGATGGCGCTTTTGTAACTTGCGCGGGGTTAGCTGGGAGTCTCGGGGGGTGACGTACTGGCCCATGTTGGGCAGGCCAGCCACCACACAGCAACTGAGGGCGCTGCGGAAGACGGCCATTTCCTCGGCGTCGCACCACAGACCTGTCTTCTCGTTGTAGCACTCCACGCTGAGGATGGTGGTGAAGCCGTTGAAGCCGCCCACCACGTACAGCAGGTCATCCACCACCTCGATGCCGAAGTTGCTGCGTGGGCTGGTCATGGCAGGGAGAAGCTGCCAGCTGTCGGTCAGTGGGTTGTAGGCCTCACCGGTCTGCAGGCGGTTATCTCCGTCAAAGCCGCCCACCTCCACAGAGTCAAGGGAGAGGAAATTATAAATTATTATAAAACTCATTATGGACGTATTAGTCCTTTAAATGCATTGATACCTCAATAGACAGAGTAGATTCATTTCTAGCTTTGTTTATATTTTGAAATTTAATATATTGCACACATAAGATTAGAGTTAGTTCCAAGTCCTACCATAGTTCCTACCATTTCATAACTTACTATTCGTAAAACAGACACAAAAAAGAAAGCATTATTTCTTTGTTTTATTTTCTATATGTTGGTCCATGTTTCTGGATTACTGATAGATCTTTTCCTCTCTTATAGGAAAACAACGGCCCAACCTAGCCAGGATTTCTCTTTATTTTTAGTTTCACAGAATGCCGCTCCCGAACCACAAATGGCACAACCAAATGGCAAATCTCATTCTCCTCCCACCACTGAACCACACCGTTAAAGCCTTCAAAAGTCCCTCGCCAGGCCAAAGACAACCCTTGTTATTCTGTCCTAGCTCCAAACTGCCAGCCTGAATGCAGCATCTGCGACCCGAGGAGTGTTCTGGGACGGTGTTGGGTGGGGGAAATCGCCGCTTTTTTGTGCTCACCGCGTACACTTGATTCCCATAGGAGATGACCCCCACCCCGCTGCGGCGACTGTACATAGGTCTGATGAGGGTCCACTGGTTGGTCTGGGGGTTGTAGTTCTCTGCACTGGACAGGCACTGGTTCCCATTAAAGCCCCCACAAATGTACACCTGGGTGAAAAGGGAAAATGGAGATCATCAGGATATTGTGACGCAAAACTCATTTAATGCAATTTCAAGCAATACATAACTTACTTGGCATTGTACTTATTGTATAGTTAGGCTGTAGTAAGTATTAGGGCAACAAGGAGCATGTAAGTTCCTGAGTAGAGGTCAACTGATCACACACTGTTAATGTCAGTTAATAAATTTAATCTAAAATGATTGAGAGAATCACGTCAGCACTGGGTAGACAGTTTTACAGTTCTGTCTCTCCGTCCTGTCTGGGTTAGTCCTGCGGGATTGTGAGGACCGGTACCAGTGCCGCAGGGAGCTCATGAGGACCGGTACCACTGTTAGGCCCCTGTGCCCTACCTTGCCCTGTAGCGTGGTGGCACTGGCATCGCTCCTCTGGTTCTGCATAGGTGCGATGAGGGTCCACTGGTTGGTCTCGGGCTCATAGCGCTCCACCGTGTCCAGGCGCTCGTGCCCGTCGAAGCCACCCATGGCGTACAGGCAGCCGCCTAGCGTGGCCACGCTCACGTAGCAGCGGCGCGAGTGCATGGGTGCCACCTGCTGCCAGGTGCGTGCCACGGGGTCAAACTTTTGCACGCTGTTGAAGTAGTTGACACTGTCAAAGCCGCCCACACAGTAGATGGAGCCCCCAAGGTAGGCGGCGCCGTGGTAGGCCCGTGGGTTTTCCTCAATGGGGGTCACGTTGACCCAGAGGTCGGCCCGCGCGTCGTAGGCCTCGATGACGCTGGTGGGGCTAGTGCCACTCCAGCCGCCAATGGCCAGCAGGACGGCGTAAGGCAGGCGAGGGCACGTCAGCGGGTTGCGGAAGTCGGCGTTGGAGGGCCTGTTAATGTTGAGAGAGTACATGGCTCTCAAGGTGCTGATGATGAAGGGCTTGCACTCGTTATTGTCCTTAATCAGCACATTGTTCAGCACGTTGTTCATGAAGTAGTCCATTTTCATCAGAGACATGCGCACCTGGGTAGAGAAACTCGTTTTATAAACAGAAGGAAAAATACAACTTCGGCTCTTAGAAACTTTTATATATTATATTGATTTAAAAGATTAGTTCAAATTAGGTAAAATTACTCCAAACTTGACCAGTTATGGCGTTGTTAATTTAGCTAAATTAGCCACTCAGCCACTAAATATGGGCCACTTCAAGGTAATTGACTGCCTGTCTGTGCATCATTCACCTTAGGCAGCAACACTGAGATACAGTTGTTGCGATCAGCGGGCGCATGCGAGATCCAGCGCAGGATGGCCTCAAACACCACTTCCTCCTGCTTGACGTTGAGGTCATCCCGAGCGATGATCTCGCTGAGCTGAGCCAGAGGGAGCTCCAGGAACTCGTCGGAGGAGCATGCCACGTCTCCAAAATGCTGCAGGATGAAGAGGTTGGCGCGGTGGCGTAACTCCAGGCAGGAGTAGATTTCTGCGAAACTGCAGATGCCAATGCAGTTCTCTAGGCACAACTGGGTCTCCAGGAAGGCGCAGCAGGCCTGTACTATGCCCAGGATGCAGAGCTGGTCGGCAGCCATCAGGAGGCTCTCCACGTTGTCCACCGTGACCAACATAGAGCGCATGTAGGCGTACTCAATGATCACCCTCATCGTGTCTGGTGACACCCCAGTGATGGTGTACACCTCCCTCTCTGTGTTGTTCCAGGCACTGGTGAACAAAGCCCTGCGGGAGAGAGAGGATAATACAAAAATGTTTACCCTGCAACCTTGAAATGCCCAGTCTAAAACGTCTCTGAATTAAATTTGTTCCAAAATTATATCATAAAAACTGAATATGGACAAAACCTTGAACTTCAGATTTAAGGACAGGTCCATAATTATGAAAATATCTTATGCCTGTAAGCTGCCCTTGATGAGGACAGTGGTATGACATGGTATGAATGGTGCAGTAAACTTCCAAGGATTGGATTGAGCTCGCCAGATGGGCCAGTTGCCTTCATGAACCACTCACCGAAAGTAAGAACTGCAGCCACAAAGAATGTTTTTGTGGGCATTGAACTCGATGTCATTGACTTTGATGATAACATCACAGAGCTTCCTCTCTAGCCTCAGATTGTTAAAGACATTGCATGTCATGGTGCTCATCTTCTGCTCCATGTAAAATCGCTGAAGTTTAGGTGAAGTGGACGACTTCTCCATTTCAATTATTTTTCTCAGTGAAATTTTCTATATTTTTTTACTTTTTTGTTATGAGTTTTAAACCTTTCGTGTCATAGATCTACTAGTAGAAAAAAGCACTTTATGGGCAACTTTTGTTTATGGGGAATGCAGAAATTATGTTCTACTTCTCAAAAGTTCTAGAATGTTTAATCATGACATCACAGTTATGTAGTAATTGGTGCTTACATTTGTCTGTGAGGCACGCTGTCACGTGAGAGAGTCGGACGGGCAGGCCCATCGACACCTGCTGGGAATCCAGCAGATTAACCACGTTTATTAACGTCTTGGTTTCCCTTGTAGCAGACGGTATAGGCGCGGGCGGCCGGACGGACCGGGGAAAATTTCGACCGCGGCTGTGTATGACGAACGTCCTGTGTTTTTATTGTTAACATACTTTGTGTTTAATTCAAGCCACCTCGGCGATCCCGTGAGCGACCCGGGCGGCTTGTGTTTGTGTGTTTAAAAAAAAAAATTATTTCGTTTTTTTCAACCTAAATAAAGCGCTAGTAACTTAGAAAAAACATCACTCTGAACCACCATTCGCTGTTGGCGTGCTTCAGGAAAAACAAGTAAAAAGGCATCAGCTGGAACTAAGTCTGTCAGCCAAGATACGCAACACGGGGGCTATCTTGTGGCCAAACTTGGTAATCGACAGAGAGTAGTTAGCAAAGCTACTGTGCAGACTTTTTGTGGCAGCGAAATTGCCAGGGCCTGGGAGGGTGAAAGAGAGAGTCTGCAAGCCCCCCTAGAGGAGTATAGAGACATTTTCGCAGCCAGCGACAGCAGATACATTCGCACAAACTTGGTGTAACACATCAACACCGATGATGCCATGCCCATTTACGAGTTTCCTTGGCGACTTCCTCTACATCACACAAACATAGCTGAGGAAGCTATGTTTTGTGAGATAGCGGCATCCGTTGCCATTGAATCATCTATGCCTGTAATGCTAATGAGCTTGGGCTGACACCCAGAGTTTAATAATCGAATAAGTACAGGGGTTATCAACTTCAGCGCTGATATTCAACAAACCGGAAATGTGTGGCCATTCACACCAATTCCTAAAACGGCGAATGACGTGTCAGCATCTAAAGAAAATGGTTAACCCGGTTATTGTGGAGTGTAATTCTTTTGATGCGAGACAAACGTCGAAAACAATGCACACTTCCGAAAATGATCAAATACGGCTTACACACGTCGTGTATGCGAGCGAATATAATTCCTTAAAGCTTTTAGCTGGAAAATCTAACAACGAGTGGTACCGTAGTCCAGACGTGTTACACGTAAAAGGGCAGTACAATACTATTAAAAATTTCAAAGTATAGAATAAATTTAAATTTAAACAGGAAATCACAACAACAAAAAAACTAAGTAGCATTTGTTTTGAATAATGTACGCCTAGTCTCTTTGGATTCGGAGAGCCAGGTAGCACATTGGATCGAAGCACTGCAGGGTTCGATTTTACCGTCGAACATCAGGCTGGTCGGGTGCGACAGAGAAGGATGTAATCATCCTTCCCACCTAGAATAGAGAGCTGATGTGAGTGAAATAGACATGCATGGTGAGGGTGAGTTTCCCTCCATTAGGGCCAGTATTGTGGTTTATATGTTAGGTTGGTCTGATTTGTTTAGTGTTAGCCTCTGTGCTTTTTTTGTGTGTGTGTACCGTTAAGTTTCTTTTTTTGCTAACCTGTTTGTGTGTGCCAGTTATGTTTTGACTGCGCTATTTGTTGAGGAATAAAATTGCGTCGTCGAAAAAAAAGAAAAAAGTTTGTACCCTGTTAGCTGGCTGTGTAGGTACCGCCATTTTCTAGTCCGTAATCTTCGGGTGGGGGCTTTGTGACACAGTAACATTCTCGGAGATCACTGCACTGGCTGTTTACCTGCTGCTCAGAATTGGTATCAGAATCGATACCGGGAAACAGATGAAAACCATGGCAGAGATTGCTGGGTAGCCAAGGGAGTAATGGTCATTTTCCTGAGTTAGGGGTGTGATGGAGCCTAGGGACTTTCTGACTTTACTCCCTGGTTCCACTGACAGAGGTACTCCTAACAGATTATGAAGCGTTCAGAATTTGGAGAGGTTTGGACTAGTCCCCTCAACAACTTTGAGGTTGAGCCACTGACTGGGCGACTAGGAAAACATCAGGACTAACGTTAACAATGACAATAATCGTATTCAGCCCTGACCACATGGACGATATCACTAATGATCACTGACTTGCATTTGTTCATGTTAAACATTTGTGTTTAGTTATATATATATATATATATGAGTTATTTATGAATGATGTATATTAAGCGATGAAACACGGGGAAAAACAAGCCATGTGACTTGCTTTGTACTTAGTTTTCTTTTAATTCACGAAAATTATACCTGTATAACTTATAGAACAAAATTGTTACGGAACCAATACACCAGTACATGGGGCCGGGGAATGTGTGGCGGACACATTAAGCCTACGTAACTAATCTACTTTTTCAGTTGGTATGTTGTAAGGTATCACACGGGTAGTTCTCCTGCCTGGTTTTATTCATTTATTTTTCATAAGGTAGCGAAAATATATCTCTTAAAATGGTAAGCATTTTTCTTTTCTTTAAATTGCTGCACTGCTTTATACATATGGTCTATTAGAGCTGTACCAATCGAGTTATACGGCTAAATATAATTTCTGTTTCAGTTGAACTTCAAATACTCTTTTACTGACACACACGTTTCAATTGAATAGCCAAATAAGTGGTCGGGATGTGTTAGATTGATACTCAACTAGTAACAAAGCTGAAGAAAAGGTTTTTTTGTTTTTTTTTGGCTAACCCTATTATTTAGTACCCCATTATTTGATATTTCGGTACAAAGAGATTAACTATTTCGTAAACATCATAGTGATTCTTGTTCTTTTCTTTATTCACAGACAGTACATCTTAACCAGATTTTTAAGCAAACCGCGTTACGTCGACTGACTCAAAATTGAACTTGGCTGAAAGTATTAATCTGTGACAGAAAAACAAACATAATTCATTTGATATCCAAACTAGTATTTTACGGTTCTAGAATAATGCTGTTTATGTATAATAATAAAAATTCACTACACTTGTCACTGTTGTACCGAGTGGACTGACCGGAATAATGAGTGGTGGCACCAAAGGAGAACTGCGTTCAGCGGAGGGCACTAGTCCCATCCTCAAGGTTCCGACCCAAAGTTGTTTGTCAGAAGAGAGATGAATGACCCATTCCCAATTGAGCCCCCTACTAATACTATTAATTGAGATGGACTCCTGGTCACAGTTGGCAAAAGACATGATCCTGCTAACAGACTATGTATATGAGTCATAGGACTGCTCTGGCCCTGAAAACCCCACTGAGAGAGATTTTCCACAGGTCAATATCCCGACTTTGTCATTTGCATTGTCTGCGCTTTCCTGAGTGGTGGCGCACAATTGGCAGGGTGGGAGTCCTTATGGGTTCAGGTTCACGTGGCTCCTTCCTAAACAGCATTTCCTGTACCTTTAGCACTTGGCACTTAACCTCTCGCGCAGGCTAAACCAGGCTAAATGACAAGTGTGGTCTGCACTCTGTGTGTGTGTGTGTGTGTGTGTAAATGTAATTTTAATCTTAAATCTTTTTTCCTCTCTGTCCTGCCACAGATTCCCGAGCTGAGCAAGCCCTCTGTGTGCATGAGGGACCCCAAGAAGGTGGAGGAGATAATTCAGTCCATGCGTCAGGCTGGACACAGCACTTTGCAGGTACCATGTCCAAACAGGGAAACGTGCACTGTAGGAAAAGGATGGCCAAATCCAGCCTACAGAGACTTGGTTCTGATATCATAAACTTTCATTCAGCAGCGGGTGTGTTTATCCACTTTCTATAAGCTGACCTGCTCTTTAGAAAACTACTTTCAATTTGCCTAACAGATACTAATTTCCTGGTCTCGTCTTAAGGTCCACGGTGGCTTCCTTTCGGTGTGTAAATATTGTAGAAACCATGTGGCTGTGTTAACTAGCTGACTCTGTACGTGTTTCCCCTCCCCCCCCCCCAAGATATAAAACATTATTCACCGTATAACCTGATTTTCTTTTTGTTAGAATGTTCTTATTTATCAGTGAATCTAACTGCTGATATGCTGAGTGAATTGCTATTTTTTTGGTGTATTTGTTTTCCTTTTAATTCAGAAATTGTGAATGCTAGTTCTATGGAGTACCGGCATGTCCTCTTGCCGCGGGTTGTTGTGTGATGTTGATCTGCGGTACCTGTCGGGTTTCATTATCAGTTGTTGTAGACTTGAAATATTTCCTTGCGCATTATTGTTTTTGTCAGCGGGAGGCGGTATAGATTAAATAGATGTTTTGATTTGTATTGCTTTATTGTTGCTCTTGTATATGGGATTTGTGTTGCAAATAGTTTCCTGTTTTTTAATTTAATTAGGGTGGGATGAGAGAGATAATGGTTACGTTGTCTCCTTTCGGAGTCTTTGATTCTAATATTACTGCTGGAAATACGATTTATTTATCTATTTATTTATACAATTTATATCTGATTAATTGTTACATTTATTTTTCCTTTATACGTTACTGCTACTACTCGGGAAGATTAATGGAGTTTTACGGTCTTTTTTGACTCTGACTTTGATATGCGGTATAACGGTTTTCCATCTGTAATTATTGTTTGGTGTGATTAAGCACACCACTTAAAACAACATCCCGGAATTTGATGGGGATAGGTCAAAACAAAACGGAGTGAAGCAAGCCAAACTTTTAAGTCCACGTCTCTCTTCTTGCAAGAAATCTGTCTTCTGCCAGTTGACATTCAGGTTGTCAAGGATGTTGCCATGACAAGGTTGTCCCGGCTGCCTTTTCTTCTCATTCTAGACGAGTCTTGATTCTAATCTAAAATTTGTTCCCTTCCTTGTTTCCAGTGTTGATCGATTTGTGGCTGGCAGGCGCTTAGGTGCTTAACTGTACCCTCCACCCTGCTGGAGGAGCCGTCACTCTTGTAAATAAATATAGTGTTAATGATGATCCCAATTTACTATCATTTTTTCACAATTTTTGACAGACTTTAACGAATGTGGTCCATGCAGAAGGCTCTATCCTGAAACATTTACTTCCTACTTCACATTTTTAATATGTAATCTAGTTTTGTATTTTAGTGAGGTGTTTATTATGGGACTTATATATGCTTTAAGACTTTCTGTAAACTAAAAGTACCCCCCCACTTACACATTATGTTCAAGATGCATTTAAATATTTATCATTCAGATATTGATGATTTTGTAAAGAAATCTGGACTGAATCTGGTTGGTTCCTGATGATAAACTAGGAAGCCGACTACCACCCTGTACCTGCCCCCCCTCTCTCTCCCTCTATAGGTGATCTCTGACTTTGACATGACCCTCACCAGGTTTTGCTACAACGGGAAGCGATGTCCCACCTGTCACAGTGAGTACAGGGCTCAGCATCACAGGAGCTGACAGGTCCAGCCTCCAGAGGAAATGTGTGGCGTCAGTGAAGACAATGGCCGCTCCTGCCACTGTCTTAACCGTGATACAGAATCACTGAATGTGCATTAGCGTAATGCACATGTGAATGCAATCTTTGTGTGTCGCAGGATTCCGTGAGTACAAAGGTCACGCATTCTATCAGTCGATTGTGTTCATGCAAAGTTACATTTTTTGATAGTTTTCCAGCTGTAAGTCGATTCATATTTCTTGTGCTGCTATAAAAAAGAAACGATAGTGCTGGATAGCATTACAAAAGTTAACCTCTAGACAAAGTCTAAGTTGATTTTGGGCTTGTCTGATTTGGGGGGAAAAAAACCTAATAACTATTTCTTAACTCATAAGAAACTGATGTGTTTCATGTGTCTGATGTGCGTTTTCCTGTGTGTCACTGCAGATATCCTGGAAAATGGCAAACTCATTAGTGAAGAGTGCAAGGGAAAGGTGAGTGCCCCAGGAAGTTGCTTAAACTGATATTTCTTGGTAATTATTGCAGCCGTAGTGTTTCTTTGAGTAGCAATGACCCCTGGTACAACCTTCCTTAGATTAAGCGTTTTATGTGGGTTGACCACAAATCAAAGCCACAAGGTCCATGCGCGTGAATTGAATCGGAGAAAACAGCTGTGAAACTCGGTTGTATAGAAGCTTAGTCCTGATGAATCAAAGTAAAGGGCCTTTTGCCAGGGTAGAGACTGACTGTGTAATGCCCCCCAAAGCTGAAAGAGCTGCTGAACATGTATTACCCCATCGAGGTTGACGTCACACGGTCCGTAGAGGAGAAACTGCCCCTAATGGTGGAATGGTGAGCTGAACGCCCAGTGGGCAATGAGACTCCGCATCTGCCCTCTTTACCAATGTTATTTGCAAGTGCACAGAACCGGTTGGACAGTCATGTGTTGTGACGCACAGGTGGACCAAAGCCCACAAACTGCTGGTTGAGCAGCGGATAAAGAAGGACCTACTGGCAATTGTGGTGAAGGAGTCTGACGCCATGCTCCGGTAAAGTGCCGGCACCACTACCAACGTTACTAACTCCTGCTGCTGGGGGAAACCCAGCTTAGTTTTAAGCGTATTGATGGAAATGTAAATGTGTAAACGCACGTGAATAACGCACGAGAACGTTTTCCCCCCCCCCCACTAAAGTGTCTAAATTTTAAAGCTGCTGAGACCCCTTTGTTCTTAGTATAATCAGTACGACCAGACTGACGCTGATGATTGACTGCGCTGGTCTCCAGGGATGGCTACAAGCTGTTCTTCGACCACCTGCAGGAGAAGGGCATCCCGCTGCTCATCTTCTCGGCCGGCATCGGGGACGTGCTGGAGGAAGTCATCCGGCAGGCCGGGGTCCTCCACCCCAACATCAAAGTCTTCTCCAACTTCATGGACTTTGATGAGACTGTGAGTGCGACTGGTTGCCCGCATGTCGCTCCGGAGCGACTCCCGGGGTGCTGAACACGAGCTCTGATACCGTAGGCAATCAAAGAATGCTTTAGGGTCACAACAAAATCCAGAAAATTGTGTATGGAAAAAATATCTACATGTGGTTGCTTTAAAGGGGTGGAAAAAAAGAAAAAATCCACATATAAACTTTGTAATCATGTTGTTTATTGTGTCCATTTAGACTGGGAACTATAACACCTCTATTTTAGTGCCTGAAACTGATCTGTTTACCCCCTACCTCTGCCCGCTGGTTGTCCAGGGTATGCTGCATGCTTTCAAAGGGGAACTGATCCACATCTACAACAAGCGCGAGGGTGCGCTGCTCAACGCCAGCCACTTCCAGGAGCTGCAGGGCCGCAGTAATGTGCTGCTGCTCGGGGACTCCCTGGGGGACCTCACCATGGCTGATGGGGTGCAGGGCACGGAGAACATCCTGAGGATCGGCTTTCTCAATGACAAGGTACTGTGACCTTGACTTGGCCAGCAGGGGGAGCTGGCTGGAAGGCCAACGCTCCTTCATCGGCTCCTTTCAGAATTCCGTTGTTTGTGGGGGGTTCCCCCCCCCCCCTTCATTTTTCTTAAATTTTTAGTGCAATGACCTGTATAAATATTTTTGGTCATTTTAGATGGAAGACCTCATACCTGCTGGAATGAAAAGCCATTAATGATATTTGGAAGGAAAAAAAATATATGTCTTGAATTTTTAATGGATCTGTCAGATGATGATGTCTTTTTTATGGAGGTTGAGGGAGTTTTGCAAGATATCGCGCAGGACAGTGATTGTCAGGAAACTTGTGCTGACGTCTGCTCTCAACAGGTGGAGGATTGGAAGGAGTCGTACCTGAGCGCCTACGACATCGTGTTGGAGAAAGACGAGACCCTGGACGTACCCAACGCCATCATGCTGTACGTCACCGGCGAGCAGTGAGCCCTGAGGGAGGCTCCCAGGGTCGGCCGAAAGCTGGGCGGGGCCCTAATAGGCATCGCCAGTGTCTGGCCAGTTAGTTATGGGCTTCTGTCGGCCTCCTCACCCTCACTCTGCTGTGTAACTGTCCAGCAGCCCTTCTGCTCATCGAATCAATCCAGCACTCTCGTACTTTGTATCCCCCATTATCCACGCATGCAGTGTCCCGCTGCATGTGGAGGACTTCCTTCACTCTGTTATCGGTTTTTATCCCCCATTATCCACGCATGCAGTGTCCTGCTGCATGTGGAGGACTTCCTTCACTCTGTTATCGGTTGTGGTTTGTATCCCCCATGTTCCACACATGTGGAGGACTTCCTTCACTGTTATCGGTTTTTATCCCCCATTATCCATGCATGCAGTGTCCCGCTGCATGTGGAGGACTTCCTTCACTCTGTTATCGGTTGTGGTGGTTTTTATCCCCCTTGTTCCACACATGTGGAGGACTTCCTTCACTGTTATCGGTTGTGGTGGTTTTTATCCCCCTTGTTCCACACATGTGGAGGACTTCCTTCACTGTTCTCAGTTGTGGTGTTTTGTATCCCCCATGTTCCACACATGTGGAGGACTTCCTTCACTGTTCTCAGTTGTGGTGTTTTGTATCCCCCATGTTCCACACATGTGG
>JAOVYW010000039.1:3620547-3684591 GCA_025775045.1 Hiodon tergisus
GGTATCGAGACACTGCAGTTTGAATAAATATTTTTCTAAACAAACATTTTTTTCAGATGAAGTAATGTTTGCTTCAGTTTGCTCCTGCAATACAAAATACCTAATGATTTGTAACCTTTCTCAATGTTAATTACAACACCCTTGCATAAGAAATAAGGCTATTCTAGGCTGCAATGAGTTCATTCAGTATAGGATCTCATGTCCTCAAGATTAAATGTTCCTGTCCGGGAGTGCCAACACAGGCTGCAAAGTGACTGCAAACAGCATAGCCATGACTGATCTTAAATTGATCATTGTGCCATTTCGTATAGAGAGCACAGACATTCCGCTAAAGTGAATTTGCTGGTAACCAGATTGCCATTGCAAACTAGCTAAAGTGAGGCCTAAATCTTGATGTGGTTCGCAGTCTCCAACTTCTGAAAAATAGAGCACAACACAGAAAACCATATTCATGAATTTTCTCTGAACCATCAGGCTGCCACAAAGCTGCCTCGCGTAGAGTTTGAAATGAACTAATTCCAAAATGTCTAGTTTATCGTTCTCTGGGAAGATAAGCGTATTCCCCCCCCCCCCCCAATTTATAAAAGTTTGCAGTAATTGAGTACGCATTTCCTGTGGTTTCTATGTCTGGTGATTTGCCTGGGCTGGGAGCGTTATCAAGTGGTTTTCAAATGCATGCCACATTGTGTTTTCTTTAAATTGTGGCAAAATTTACATGTCATACAGCAAAATGGCATTAAATCACAGCTCCCAAAAATGATGATTTCCTCTTTTAGACATGGAAATGCTACTGTAACGTTGAGCAGCCGTCAATGATCCTGAGTGCATCTACAATTTTCGTGGTTTTCTTGGAATGTGTTCAGCATGGTAAATCCGCAAGGGAAGTGGCGTGTGTTGATGAATGCCATAGAAACCGTTCGTTTGGATGGTATCTTCTTGTGCTCGATTAGGCATTTTTCATGAATCAGTGAGGAGGGCTATGAGGTTTCTGTTTCCATGGATTCATTGGTAATCTTGATTACTCTTGATATTAAATAAATATTGATATTAAATAAAAAAATTGGTCATTGCCAGTGAGAAAAGGGGGTTACAACGTGACATAGAATTTGGTAAATTTAATAAATCAATATTAAGTCAGTCAGTGAGCATTAGAACAATGCTTGTTGCAAAATTCTCTTAACATTGCTCCATCAATAGCCTTGAACCAATGACCTTAAATAGTTTTGAAGCCCATTCATGTCTCATATCGTATGTATTCCGACATACTTCAGCTATTCTGTGGTTAAAGCCTGTGCCAGAAAGAAAAGAGGCCTGTTAGTGAAATATTTTTTCGGTTTTAATTCTTTCAACAACAGTTTAAAACTGTCCTCAGTCACCTCTGTGAAGGGGGGAGAATCTGTTGAGCCAAGCGATTAGGCATGAGCCTTGCTGCATAATAAGACGGGGGTGGTGTTTTGGACATGGATTCGATGTAACAGCATCCTTTTGTTACTGCAATTGTCTTTAGCTGGATCAAAACAGCAACCACACACCTGCAATGCTGGCTATACACCGCAAAGAGAAAAAGGCAGTAAATTGGCAATACAGCATGAGATGACTGTGAAAGACTTACTGAGGTGAGATAGATCACCCTGCATTATGCCTAAAGACACTGGAAGTGCAAGCAGTTTGTTTAAAAATACTATTTCAACCTAGAAGAGAAAGCAAATAGATAAACTAATAATATAATAAATGTATACATATTGTAGCGTTTTAAAGGAGAGCTACTTCTTTTCGGGGTTCCAAGCAAAAGACCGATTTTACAGGAATTTATGTTCTTTATTTCGCACATGCGCTTACGACGGCCTTGACAAAGGCGGAACTGGCAGTGCACAAAAACTGGGGAACACACAGTAACACAACGATAGCCCTCACTCGCCATAGCAAACACGCTCGCGGTGAGGGAACACAACCTTGCTTATACAATAGAGTAAACAAAGACAAACAACACAACACTTCTGCCAAACAGAACCGGCACACAAAACAGACTATTTACAAGTTACAAGTCCGTGAAGTGAGGCTTCCCGGCAGCCCCCGCGGGGATGGCTATATCCCATTGGTAGGGGAAAGCGCACCAAGCCATCCCCGCTACAATATTTACCAAAATTTGCTGCAAATATAGTCACTGATGCTGTTTGTCCGCTTAAACCCATTCAAATAGGTTAACAGCGCAGATTTGTTTGGAACTATTGAGATGTACATGAACCACGTGACCGCCTTGCGGCGAGATCAAAGCGTGTCGCAACTCTCTTTTTCAACGGCTCTGCCTAAAACCCGGAAATGAGTTAACATTTTTGCACTTCGATTCCATCGTCCTGAAGTCAAGTCCTGACCAGGACAAAAATATGGAGTGAAACGAACTTGATTTATTATGATTAATGTAGGGAGCTTTATTTCACTCAAATTCAACTTGGGCCTTTTTGTATTAGTTGCCTCTCCTATCATTTTAGTTTATGTTCTGCTTGTTCAACAGTTGTCTGATAAATTGCTATTAAACACATTCGATTATATAACAGTAATATGAATTAATACATTATACTCCTCTCTCTCTCTCACTATCTTCACTCACCGACAATCGACAGACCTTGTCCCTCATGCTAGCCCTCACAACACCGGTAAGTAGACCAGCATCTAGGCTGCACTGCTTTACATGTCCAGATTTTTTAGTGGTTTTCGCCCCTATCTGTGCTTTTTCGATTGTCTTTAAAAAAGGACATGTGATTGGAAATGGACACAGTCATGATCACTAGCTAGATCAGGTCATGCTAAGAGAAAAGGCTTTTTGCGGAAACTTAGTGGTGTTGAGGTTAGTCATTAGAATGTGGTGTAGTTCTTTATAGCCTAACTTTGGCTTTTTACTTCTGGCGATTGGATTTAGGCTTAAAAATTCATCAAAGATGAGAAGATTATCATGATGAACAAAACGCATAAGAATCATAAACTTTTGTTGGTCACAGAGCTTATTTTCAGAAATTATCCAAAATTGGCTTTTTGTCAAGGGAACCAGATGCTATCTTCCGGGTTGGCACACAAAAATTAGTCATCCCTGCAGCACTCTATAAGCCTATGAAAAAGCTGTAACTTCCTCCCTCTCCATAGTAATGCGATATTATTTACTGTGCGCTGTTCAAGTAAACAGTATTGGTACCAGCTAGTGAGCAAGTTAACTTGGCTTAGCAAATAAGTCCAGCACCATGGATAGGTACTTAGGCCTAACAGCAGGAAAAATAATCGAAACATCCTCTTTAAATTCACTCGAGAGTGTGCCAAAAGTCAACAGACAATACCATGACAGCTTCATTGCCAAAATTGGGTTTTATGTGGACTGGTCTCTACTACCTGAATGTCTCATTTGTAGAGAGAAGCTGGCAAACGATTAGATGGTAACCAGTAAGTTGAAACGCCACCTGGCTACAAAGCACCCTTCATTTTTAAAGAAAGATGCTGAGTACTTCATTGATGAGAAACAATATTAGACAGAACCAGTGAATGATTGAGTACATGCGAGTTTCAGGTAAACCTCAACTGACTAGTTACCTCATCGCAAAAACAAAAAAAACACACACCGTTGCCAAAACACTTATTCTACCTGCGTGCAAGAAGATAGTCAGTGTCATGATGGGGCCAGATGCAGGAAATGAGATTGAGAAAATCCCTCTCTCAAACTCCACCATCAAACGCAGAATTGATGATATGTTGGCTGACATAAAAGAGGTTATATGTGATAAACTCATGACTAGTGGCAGGTTTTCCCAGCAGATCTGATATCAGTGGATACTGCCAACTGATCGCAAATGTTAGGTATGTGTATGGGAATTAAATCAAGGACGATTTACTCTTCTGTAAGCAGCTGCCCAGTCATGCAACGGGGGATGAGATTTTGTGTGACAGATGCCTACCGGAGATCAAAAAACCTCACCTGGGCTATGTGTGATAGCCTCTGCACAGACGGGGCAGCTGCGATAACGGGGAAAGTCAAACTCTCTGAGTAAGATAAAGGAACAGAAACCAGCCATCAAAACCCGACTATTTTCCATTCTATGCACAGAGATGGGAGCATAGAACGGAAAAGAGACCTTGTTGCTGCACACAGAGGTCAGGCTGCTCTCATGGGCCAAAGTGCTGTCCCGTTTATATGAGCTGCGGGATGAGGTGAAAGTGTTTGCAATGGAACACAAACTGCCTCACAAGAATCTATTTGGAGATGACTCGTGTTCCCCTCCAAAGTACACTGTGTATTAGAATGCCTGGCTCCTCTCCTCTCTCTCCTCTTTCAACATTCCATCTCTTTTCGGCATTCGGATCGTGCCGCGACATCTGCCATCTTCATTGCTTTCAGAACGATATTATGGACGTGTCAATTACGGTGTACTTGGACGTATTATTTCAGTGGTCGCCAACGCGTCGATCAAGTCGACCTTGAAAGCATTCCAAGTGTATCGCGAGGAGTTTTCAAAATAGGAGAAAAAAATCCATAAATGTCAAAATGTTTTGTTTATATATTATTATTAATTTTTATTTCAAATGCGCCCTGTGTGAGCCCTGTGTATAGTGATGGGGGTCGAGGGGCAGGGGAGTGGTATATCTGCCTTATCAAGGTTAACGTAGGTTCTAGGTAATGCCTAAAGTAGCTCAGGCAATTGTTATTACACTCACAAGCTATCAAGCTAACGATACACAATGGTGGAGGCACAACGGAAAAAGCAAAAAACTTATAATTTTAACGTATCTGTTCACCATAGTTAAGGACAAAACAATTTGCTTATTTGTCACCAGGCTGTAGCGCTTGCAAAAAGGGGTAACGTGGAGCAGCACCACAACACCATCCACTCCAAGTTCAAAGGAACCTACCCGCTAAAGAGCTTCGTTTATAGAAAGTTGACAAGCTGAAATCTGTATTGAAAGCATAGCAGTCCCTTTCTGTAAAAATATGAAACCGTTCACGGATGGCGAGCTATACAAGGAGGCAATGGCCGTTGCCGCCAAGACGTTATTCCAAGAATTCCAAAACCAAAAAAATGCTATCGGAAGTGCGCAGGAAAGTACTGTAGCGATTTGTTGATTTGCTGCCCTTAAATCAATTCTGGAGTCACAAAATGAGGAGCATGAGGAACTGTCTGAGGAACTGTCTGAGCATGAAGAACAGGTTTTGTCTAACTAATAAACATCCAGCAGACAGTGTCAGACTTGCTGTGTCAAACTATGAGCCAGACTACGTAGCACTTGCTGATGGTGTGCAATCGGAGCCATCACATTGAATGTGTGTGTGTGGGGGGAGGATCTCATCCACAGCCATCAGAGTGAGCGAATATTGCCAGTTTGAAATGTGTTGTAGGCTATATTGTTTACAAAAGTATATGATCTGTGTTGTATTTTGTTTAAAAAGGGAAAGTGAAACAGTACTGCACATGATTGGCTTAGGCCTGTAAAAATGAGTGGTAGTAGGTAATGAAGAATGTCAAAGTGGAACTACATTGTGGGCTTCTTTTTTCATAACTTTTTCAAGTGGTAGATCTTGGTTTACATTTGGACTTGGGATATGATCTTAGGCTTGAAAAGGTTGGTGACCACTGTATTACTTGATATGTATCAGTTAGAGAAAAAAAGAGAGAAAAACTGCAGTTTGAGTCCAGGGTTCAGTATCTAGGACATGAGATCTCTAAAGAGGGAAAGACTCGTAAACGGGGTAGAATCGAAGCGATTCTAGCCCTCCCCAAACCACAGAGTAAAAAACAAGTGATGTCATTCCTTGGATTCCTGTCTATGCGGAAGTATCACAGCCACGGTCAAAATTTGGCGGCTCATGATAAATGGACTTGAACTGAAAAAGCGGAAAACAGTTTTGCTTGACTAAAAGTTCAGCAGGCCAGCGCACCCACATTAGGCTTGTCTGATATGACAAAAGATTTTGTCTTGGCTGTTGATGAAAAGGGGGATTTCATGTCAGCTGTACTGCTACAAGACCATGGTGGAAAGCAAAGGCCGATAGCATATTTCTCACAGAGCTGTGGCTGCTGCTGCGGTCACCTCCTCAGCAGCATTAGTCGCTTACCGTCCTCTCACCGTGCTTGTGACTCATGCAGTAGCAGAAATCTTACTTTAACAGAAAACTGCTCTTTTCCCCCCAGCACACCTCCTGCATTGTCAACATCTGCTGCTTTCCCTCCCTAATGTGGCAGTAAAGCAATGCACAATTGTTAAACCCTGCTACCCTTTTACCCACAGGTGATGATGGAGAAGAACACCACCAATGTGTAGAAGTACTAACCCCCAGACCAGACTTTATCTCTACCAGACAGGAAAATGTAGAGCTGGAGCTGTTCGTGGGCGGGTCAGCCAGCAGGTGCTCGGATACATGAGAAAGTCTCATGGGATACGCCATCATTACATTGCATGAGGTATTGGAGTCTGCGCGCCACCCAGGTCACCTGTCAGCCCAAGCTGCGGAGCTGTTTGCTGTAACTCGCGCCTACCACTTATGAAAAGGTAAAACAGTAGATATGCATTTGGTGTTGTATATTATTTCAGTACCCTGTGGAAGCACAGGGGTTTTCTTTCCTCCACTTGAAAATCGATACAACACGAAGACTTAGTGAACAACCTTTTGGAAGCTATCGTACTAGCAGAGAGTATTGCAGTATGCAAATGCGTTGCTTACACCAACGCCACTGACCATGTTGCTCAGGGAAATTCAAGAGCTGACACAGCAGCCAAAGCCACTGCGGCAGCCCCATAGCACACAACATTAAAAATGTATCACAGTCAGGACCCAGGTACAATTCCAGAAGACACAATACAGGAGTGCCAAGCCAGTGCAACACCGCAAGAGAAAGCCAGGTGGAGAAGAGAAGGCACGTTTAAAGATGGCATATGGTTAGGCCCTAAAGGAAAACCATGCTTGTCCCATTACCTTTTTACCCAGGTGGCCTCGCGTCCCATCCTGGGAGTATCCCTGCCTTGCGCCCTATGCCTCCCAGGATCAGCTCAAGTGACCCTCACCAAGATAAGCAGTTTCTAAAATCTCTTGGAGGCCTATCATCCCCAAATTTGATAAATGAATGTCTATCATTCTAATTTATAATTTTGGCTTACAAAATCCAACTCACTGGTTAAAGGGATATTCCAATGGCACACCCTTATCGATGACAGCTGAACAAATCACATGCTCCCCACTGTCCCTTGCTGACCACTTTCTTTTTTATCCTTTGTCATTTTGGAACCAAAATGATAAATTATAACTAAATCCATAGGAAGGGATTAAGTAGAGCTTTCCACTGATATACTTTATTAAAGTAAAACTAGTAATAAAATGCATGGCAGTATAACTAAAGCAAAGTAGTGTTTTTTGTTTTTAAGCACACACAACCAATATCAAAACATGTGGTTAAACGGTAACCACAGCGAAGTAATTATTTCTGCACATACAAAGCAACAAAAGACCTAATTACTCATTAGTTTACACATCAAAACCAATAATTAATATATTTAAAAGTAATAATAAATGCATTGCTAAATAACAAAAGTCATGACTACAGTTGTATAATGAACATTGAAACTGTAAACAATGTGACAACTCTGGCAATGTTTGTCACTCCCTCTGGATCTTTTACAATGAACTCTAGCATAAAAGTAAACTCAAACTTCCAGGAATTAAGTTTAAACAGGGCAGTACCTGTGTGTTTATTATTTACAGTGCTCAAAACCAAAGAAAACATTTAAGACAAACAAACAAATGCATAACTCCTTCATGGAGTGCTAACTATATAAGTATCACTAACTAGTTGCCTGGGCAGCTAAGTTGCTTACCATACTCAGTTTCGCACTCAGTTCCTTTTATCTGAGCCACATGATTCAAGAAGAAAGGAAACCCTTTTGTTCATCTCGATGACAAAACTGCAGCAGTACCTCAGGATACCTCCACTCTGGGCATATTGAGTTTATATAACTGTATAACAGCTTTATCAGAACTGTTTTCACAGTCAATGTATTTGAATGTTCTTTTGATGAAGAATAAAGAATAAAAACTTAATAGAGAAGCTTAGATGCTTCACTAACTTCCTTCTTTCATGGATAGATGTGTTACGTTGTAACCAAAGCTTACACACTGTTAGCTTTTGCTTTCTGTATATTGACATGTTTACAGCGGACACTATAATTTGCAAAAACGTACATCTCTGCATGTGTTCAGGTACTTGAGAACTGTGATGAAAGTATGGAACATCAAGATCCCAAGAAGTTGGTTTGAAAGCCTTCCGGTTTGCATTTATTACCAATTCTTTACAATGTTGCATTGAAGGTATTTGAACATTTTCTCTGCTGCCAGGTGTTTGAATGTGAAACTACAGTAGTTCCATTAGAAAGCAGTGTGTTTCTTAACCATTTCTCATTTTACATAACACTCTGCGTGCAATCTTTCACTAACGCTAACCCTTTAACTAATCCCTGCACAACCTCAAAATTCCTGTGGCTGTGACAATCTTAAACCAAAAGTGAAAGACAGAGGGCAGTGTTTCTTCCACCACAACGGAAATCTCAAATCCAAGGGACTAAAACAGTTTAACTGGCAGAGGGTCGAGCAATACAAGAAATCCAAGAATCATAAACACAGAAACAGGTCAAATCAACAATCAATACTAGAATGACAAATGTTTTGCTAAGGAAACAAGGCTTTGCATAGAACAAATGACTTGAAGTGGTATATATATATTACAAACTAATTAATGAAGGTAACTAAAGACTGGTGTGCTCGGTAAACAGAAAACGGATCAATCTGAACTCTGTCTCTCTCAGAAGGATACTGTATTTTTTTTTAGCCTTATCCATTGGCAAGACTCAGAAACACTCATTTGTTTCCCCTCGGCTTTGCTGTGAGACATCAAAGAAGAGGAGGAGTAAATCGGTGCTTAAGCATTGAAATGTGAATGGCTCGGCGTCAAAGGGTTTCCAAACTACAAGCACTTGAAACAAAATTGTTCAAATTCACCATTTTGGATAGACATTCTATCCTAGGCTTCGAAGGGTTAAACTAAACAAATTTCACAATTGCACGGGAACATAAAACTGTGGATCAATTAATCTTGTGAAAACAAGTTAAAACTTGGCCTGCGACTTCTGTGGTGAAACTGGGGAATTGTTCTGTGGGGACATGGTAGTGCCATTTTACTTTTTACTAATCATCCACCCATGTGTGGTCACCAAGGCCGCCTTTTGTTCTTCTTCCTCAAATATCTTCCCCCACGTGTCCATCCATTTTTTTGGTTAAACCTTTTTTCTCTCTAATTCTCTATATTTTTATATTATTATGTTATTTGTTTTAATTTAATTCAACAGTTTATGATTCATAATAATTATTATCATAATGAGACTGATTGAGCCCACTGCACTTATAAATTTATGTCATTTTACAATTAACATATGTTCCTAAATGTTGGATTCCTTTTAACTTCTTGTTTATTCAAACATGTGGATTCTGGTGGAATGAAGAGTGGAATTTCAGGATGGTTAGTAACTGAAACTACACAAACTGCCGCAGAGCAAAATAATTAAAATTTTAAAGAAAAAATATTTAATGCCAGCTGTTTTTCCCATTCCCTTCATCGACTTCATACGATTCAAATACTGGATAAAGAGCTTGTAAGAAATATATGTATATATTATTCCTCATCTGTTTATCCTTTATTTTTCCAGTCTCCCCTCAACCCTGTGATGGTTAAGCAACATGAGGCATGTGAGGAGCAGCAGGAACATTTGACTGGCAACACTCTTTAGTTGAGCGATGAGGAAGATAAGTTAAGATGTGTCTAGCCCACACCTACCAGAGTTCAAATTCCATTGAATAATTTGTGAAATATTTTTTCACAATCAATGAAAAATAGATGAATTGTTCCGAATATTTAGAGTTCAAAATGTTCAAAATGTTCGATTGTTGCTTGATTGTTGTCAGCTGAATTTAACAGACTAATTTTCTAATTGAAATTAAGTCTAATGTGGAGACACAACAGATGTTGACATCAGTTTTGTTAAAACATTATGCTCATGAGACAACCAGTAACCTGTAAAGGCCATTAATCATTTGTTCAAATCATCTCCAGTGTTTCTTTCTTTAAATAACTCTGTCTCTCTCAGATTGCTTCTTATATTGATAGTTTTACCTGAATAGGGGCTTTAATTGAAGATGTTAACTGTTCTTATGTTGACTGTTCATTGCTTATGATTATGATGAGTAACATGGACTATGGTTGTTAAAACAAGTCCCCAGGGTTGATGTAAGAAAGCTAGTCAATATGACAGTTCATATGTTGTTGTACACAATAGGAGGGCATTGTTGCCTGCACCTTTGTTTAGGTAAAATTAAAGTGTTTTAGTTTTAATTCAGATCTGTAGAATTCATTCTCGATTTTCTTGTTTCTAATTTGGTAATTTCTAAATTGTTCATAATTTACAATAAAATATAAAAAGTTTGGTTGACTCTTTCCGAAGAAATTATATTAAGTGTATGTGACACCCGCATTTCTCTTTGTCTGAGGATGTGTAAGACTTGGATAGGGGTCGTTATCTATGAAATGTGAAACATCCCTCATGTTAATGACACTATCAGAATACAATTTGTGGTATGTTATTGCTTGAGTGAATGACTTACTGTCTTGATATACATTACTTTTAAGTACAGTACACAAAAGTGAGTACACCAATCACACTTTTGTTAACATCTGATTATATATTTTAAAACACTAAAGAAATGACACTTTGCTACAATGTAAAGTAGTGAGTGCACAGCTTTTATGACAGTGTAAATTTGCTGTCCCCTCAAAATAACTCAACACACAGCCATTAATGTCTAAACTGCTGGCAACAAAAGTGAGTACACCCCTAAGTGAAAATGTCCAAATTGGACCCAAATTGTCAATATTTTGTGTGGCCACCATCATTTTCCAGCACTGCCTTAATCCACTTGGGCATGGAGTTCACCAGAGCATCACAGGTTGCCACTGGAGTCCTCTTCCACTCCTCCATGACGACATCACGGAGCTGGTGGGTGTTAGAGACCTTACGCTCCTCCACCTTCTGTTTGAGGATGCCCCACAGATGCTCAATAGGGTTTAGGTCTGGAGACATGCTTGGCCAGTCCATCACCTTTACCGTCAGCTTCTTTAGCAAGGCAGTGGTCGTCTTGGAGGTGTGTTTGGGGTTATCATGTTGGAATACTGCCCTGCGGCCCAGTCTCCGAAGGGAGGGGATCATGCTCTGCTTCAGACCACAGGACATGGTTCCATTAATCCATGTCCTTAGTCTGCTTGTCTTCAGCAAACGGTTTGCGGGCTTTCTTGTGCATCATCTTTAGAAGAGGCTTCCTTCGGGGACGACAGCCATGCAGACCAATTTGATGCAGTGTGCGGCGTATGGTCTGAGCACTGACAGGCTGAACCCCCACCCCTTCAACCTCTGCAGCAATGCTGGCAGCACTCATACGTCTATTTCCCAAAGACAACCTCTGGATGTTACGCTGAGCACGTGCACTCAACTTCTTTGGTCAACCATGGCGAGGCCTGTTCTGAGGGGAACCTGTCCTGTTAAACCGCTCTATGGTCTTGGCCACCGTGCTGCAGCTCAGTTTCAGGGTCTTGGCAATCTTCTTATAGCCTAGGCCATCTTTATGTAGAACAACAATTCTTTTTTTCAGATCCTCAGAGAGTTCTTTGCCATGAGGTGCCATGTTGAACTTCCAGTGACCAGTATGAGGGAGTATGAGAGCGATGACACCAAATTTAACACACCTGCTCCCCGTTCACACCTGAGACACCGGGTAGGGAAAATGGCTAATTGGGCCCGATTTGGACATTTTCACTTAGGGGTGTACTCACTTTTGTTGCCAGCAGTTTGGACATTAATGGCTGTATGTTGAGTTATTTTGAGGGGGTAGAAAATTTACACTGTTATACAGGCTGTGCTCTCACTACTTCACATTTTTGTTAAGTGTAATTTCTTCAGTGTTGTCACATGGAAAGATATACTCAAATATTTACAACAATGTGAGGGGTGTACTCACTGTATGTAATATCAAGATCGTTCTGTTTTGGAAAGACTGTCGGTTCTATATTGTCTGAAAAGTATGAAAGTATGGAATTTTTAAAACAATGTGTCCATCTGCCTGCTGTATATCACACCCCTCCCTCTTCAGTAAGTGACCACAGGTCCATTTGGCCACCACAACGTCCCCCAGGATACAAGCAACAGCTTGACCTTAATTCGGAGTGGTTTTGGTGAGCAACCACAGCTTGCCTAGAGCCAGAAGAGCAACAATGGCTTGTCCTCCTCTTCTGGCAAGCAGCAGGGGCCTCTTCAACGGTGCAACAGTACAACCTCAGAAAGAGAGTGAATGGTGGTGCTTCCTCTGAAACAGTGGGCCATGAAGGTTGCTCTGCCCCCTCAGAATGGGCTTGAAGGGCAGAATGTGGCTTTTCCCGTGGTAGGGCCTGGAGAGGCCATGGCTTTTCAGAGGATTCTTTGGGCTAACCAACATCGAATTCTTCTCCTTTAGGAAGGGGGAAAGGGTGCACTCTGCCTCTCAACTACACTGTAGTGCGAAAACTTATAATTCCTATATGTATGTTCATATAAAAAGAATAGTAAAAAAGTGTAAAAATATCAGAAACCACTTAATTTCCTTTAACACATGCATTTATACGGTACCTTAGAAATAAAATAAACATTGAAGCGTACATATATATTTTTTTAGCCAGTGTGGTGTCTCTAAATCAGCATCAGGATTTAATCTCTCTAGGAATTTTAGCACGTGCCACAGCCAGCATAAAATCTGGTTACGGCAGTCAGTTACGCAGCAAATGTGAGGACATCGGAATTTAAACTACAATCAACAACCTTTAACTCGTGTGGAGTGTGGAGTTAACCTGTTTTATTAAATCAACTGGAACCAAAATTCATGACTGAAATCACATGCTCATTCCAGTATATAACGTGTGGTTGATCACAGTGATAATGGCAGGTGAGGAGCAGGCTACGGGTCTGGCTTAGGCACTGCAGTCTTTTCCTCATACAGGTTTTTATTCAAGATCAATAGTGGAGCTCAAGAATATAGCTGTCAAGTAGACACTACAGTTACCGACTCTGTTAATGGTCATATCTAAGTTTTAATGAATGTTAAAAATTAACTGTGTGGTCCGTCCATTTATACACGTTATCTAACTTTGGCAAACTGGATTTGCTTTATTCCACAATAAACGTTGGTCCGTAGACCGTGAATTGCTTTTCTCTGACTCAGTCCTGATGCTAACACACCCTGTTTGCTACACACATCTGCCAACAAAGCACAAATATTAACTAACCATTGAATATGACTGAGCTTTTATTGACTGAGTATTGTCCAATGCTGATTTCATTCTTATAGACATCAGTTCTAATTATAGTCCAATGTTATAGATCAGGGGCCAACTAAGTTGCAGCTGTCAACCACTTTTTGTTCTAACTATCCTCTTAATTAATTGATTTACGTTAACATGAATAGAAAGACCTTTTGTTGTTACTCTACATCCACAGGCATGGACATGCTGTGGGGATGTGGAAGAGCAGGTATAATGAAATGCAATAAAATGCAGACAAAATGCAATCCACTAACTAAATAATACAATAACAGAAGTTTAATTTCTTCACCTCTCATTTGATTTACTAAAGTTATAAGACATTCAAGGGTATGTGATATTGTGACTATCTCTACTAATAATCACAATAATAACCTCAAGTCTAATTGCCTTTTAAAAGCTTAAACTCCTACTAACTGGTGACCAATCTTGTTACCATCAGAAACGGTTGCCAGAAGGCTGAATTAATGAGATGGCTGAAGTGTTGGCATGTTTAATGTGCATTATGGGTAATTCAATAATTAATTAATAAATATTCCATATCAGTGCGATTTGCCAATTTTTCTACTCATAGACATCAAAGTTAAATTAAACAAGGGATCCCTTAGGTGTTATCTTGTTTTAATTCCTGACTTATCATAATGTCATGTTTTCCTGTCGAAATTAGCATAGGCCTAGGTCTCCTGTTCTGATATTTCATCGATCAATGATCAAAATACGTTTTTGGAAAAAAAAGGTTTGAAAATCTGAAAATATGTTTTATGTCAGCATGTGATATTTGCATTTAATTGTTATTTTACATTCGGAAAAAAACATTTAAAAGTGGAAAGTGATTATAAATGCAGTATATATTGTTATGCTCTTGCCTACAGAAAAGAGCCACAAATAGGCTATGCAGCACTCCAAACCAAACCAACCACTATACCCTGCCACACTTTTTGGTTTTAAAAATGCCTAAAGGCTACGTAACCACTGCAGTACTTTTAAAAAACATGAATTTCTACACTACTTTAGAAGTAGCCTTCTATACGTAAATTACAGCACACATATATCTTTAAGACAGTGTAGTGTCTAAGTCAAAATCAGGCTCCACACTTTGACGCAGTAACAGTTTACTGCAAAGCTGATTCAATCGATGTTACAATTTGAGCACTTGGCACAGTCAGCTCAATCTCGAAGCCAGAACAATCGGCTGAAATCCATTGCAAACTCCGGTATATGACATGCGGTTGATAAGAGTTTTGGCAGTTGTAATGTTCAACAGTTAATTGCTTGTACTCTCTATATAGTTTTTTGCCCATATTAGAAATTATCCAGCATGAATAACTTAATGTAAATCCCCTTTATCTGGGAAGCTATCCTTCAGCTCCCTAAGACTAAACTACATTTATCCTTTTCTAAGGATGTTGCAATAATATTTTTCCTTTACCTTTTGTTTTAAAAAGAACACCTGGTTAAATGATTGATATATCTAAAATGAGTGAAGGGTGCTCCAGGAGCGCGTTTTTCCCTCTCATCAGAAGTAAGGGCCTGCAATGCTCCATGCTACAATCGCCAGGCTTTCAGGTTTGCCCTTTTGGTAAATTGATCCTGCCATTATAACATTTATAGAATCATTATTGACCCTGTGACAAGAAGACACACTTTAATATTGATGGTTATTAGGGTTCCAACTAAACCAGTAAAGCAGCAAAGAGTAAAAAGAGACATTGGCTCTGTTTGACTGGTATGACTTGTTAGACAATAACCCCTTAAAATGGGATTAAGCCGCTTTAACTCTGAAGTGCGCAATCAATGTCCTGAAAAGTAAATAATACTCAACACTTATTATGTGACTGCATATTATATAACAGGTTGACTTTATTTCCTCCCAAGCCGTGAAATCAATTCAGATTTATTTATTTGATGTTCAAGAGTGCATGGTGGATGGCAGAAGTATGCTTAATATAAGAAGTGACCAGTTAGCAAACCTAATGTACAACATGTTGTGGTGACTGGTCTATTATAAGGTGTTATCTGGGATGCGCGCTGGGGGTGTGTTTGATATCCCTTTACCCATTTAGAGATGCATCACTGGGAGGGAGTGCTGTTCTGGGTGGGGCGAAGAAAACTGATCCTGTTGTTATGTTTGAATACAGAGCTACCCTGTTAAATAATACCAGCATTACAAAACCTCACAAAACCCTGACTATCTAGGCATTTCCTAATACAAAACATTGATAGGTTAACATTGAAAAATAAATATTCACATTGATTAACAAATATTATTTATGTTTCTTAAATAAGACAATAGTATAATTATTATGGACTTATTAGCGAAAGTTTTTTTCTGTCTACATTGACAAATTACATTTTAAAATGTCAGTATTAAATGTATCAACTCTCAGACAATGGACAGGTATTTGAAATTTTAATTTAATTATGTGCGATTAGACTGATTTATGGACATGGGTATTACTATTGGTAGATCTCCAAGAATTCGCTAGTCCCCAGCCCCCTAATTTAAAATGCATGCAAATGCAAGTAAAAAATTACGAATTTACATGCTTTTGAAACATGTTCAGTATTTCCAATCAGAACACTTCAAGCTTCAACGCAAAGACAAAAAAAGACAAATAAAAAATGTAGATTGACACACCCCTATAACAATTGGCAAAGGCTATTTAAAGAAAGAGAGATCTGAAGAGACAGAGTTGGGCGATCAATTGGGCGAACCGTATGTTAAAAGGTAAGACATTGTTTTACCAGTCTTAACATGGCGATAACAATAATTTGTTATACCTTTACGTATTAATACTTAATTACAGTTCAGCAGCATTAAGTGGTTTGAAGTTTAAGTCCAATATTTTAACTTTCGCATACATTGAATAATTTATATGCCTATGCTAACCCGAAAAAGTTTATGGAACGTACTATCCATTTTAAAATCCATGTTTTATGATCCGTTAATATCCATTTTAAAATGTTTAAATCTAAAACCGGCAATATTTGTTCTTTTGTTTTTTGACAGATATTTGACCCGATCATTTTACTGAATTAATGCCATGTAATAAATTCAGATCTTGAATATTTGATCGGAAACGAATAATAATAGTAATTATTATTATTATTATTATTATTATTATTATTATTATTATTATTATTATTATTATTATTATTATTATTATTAGTGTTGTTGTTATTTGTTTTAGGCAGGGAACCAAATCAAAACTTCGGCAAGCTGCTATTCGCTCATTACAAATGGTGTTTAAAAGCGTTTTTTAATGAATAGATAATAAGACAATTTTACCAATTTTGATCAAATAAATGATTAAATAAATATGAACTATTATAGTATGCGCTCGGGAGGTTGACAACGTTTTGATTAGGTCCCAGCTCTAGTTTCTTTAGATGGTTGTGTTCTCTTATATGGCCCTTCTGAAAGATCAAATTCCTCGTGAGGTTAGGGCATCACACATCACCAACTATCGTTGATCTCAACTTTATATTAAGAATATATCCGTTGTATTTTTAAACACGCATATTATTGTTCAATTCATCAACACGTGTTTACAGGTCAAAATTAAACCAGATGTTAGTCCTCATCCCGAAAATTTGCTCACCCTTATTATCTACTCAGTCATCTGTAATAGCTCATTCGGATTTCGGTTGCAGCACTATGTTTTCTATAATACACTTTTTGCGCACACCAAGTGAACACTGTTGTTGTCCCCCCCCTTTCCCTTATTCCTTAGGCTGAAGATGACTATTCTGCTTACATCTGTAGTCATTTTTTTGACTATCCTGATCCCCGTTGCCCATGGTGCTGGTAATTGTGGTAAGTGGTTTGCCTCTCTAATACACCAGTGCTGGGCTACAGTACAACCCACTCATTTAATAAAATTGTTAAGTTAGTGCGTTGTCAAAGTTTTGATTTGGTCTCAGCCTTATTTGGTAGAACCTACCTTAAAAACACACAATTGAAACTGAATTAAATCTCTCCTGCTGTGACATATCTGTGACATTTCAGGATAATCATGTTGCAATCACATCATCATTGTGAGAATGTTGTGTGTTATTTGGGATTTAGTGTAGACTGTAGATGGAACTTATGGAACTAGATTCCATAATCATTCTTAGATTGCTTGTCATCTCTGTCATAATACTGCAGTTCTTTAAATCTTTACGTTACGTTGTTTGTGAAAAATGAACTCTTAAAAATAACAATTTTTCCAAATCTGTGTACCATCAGTGCTGATTCAGGCGAGGGTTCAACTCGATTATCATATTCACAATTATTTAAGTTGATCATTTTACTCGTTACTATTAATTTCAATAAAAATAGATTCACTGTGGTCATGACTGTTCTCCAATAAACCAAATTTGCAATAATTGTATTGATTGCTTAGATTGTTTGAGTCAAATTATCTATTATTTTCTTTACTCATCTAATGGCAGTTTCAATTTGATTTAATCAACATTTTCCTTCAGTTGCAGATGCCTTTGAACCAGAGTTTGTTCTTACATTTAATGGGACTAGACAATCACCCATAAATATTATCACTGCCACCGTAAAGGAAAATGCCAGCCTGACAGATTTCAAGTTAACTGGCTTCAGCAACAACAGCACAATGGGTACAATCGAGAATACTGGTGATACAGGTGAGGATATCATAAGCAGTGTGTAGCACGCAAGAGCATGCTCGGCCTGAGAGCGGGTGGAGAACGAGGCATTTGGGAAGGGTTCAAGCCTTTTATTTGCACCACAAACTTCAACGTAAACACTTGAACAGAAACCTCCCATGGGGGGGGAACTAACCAAAACCAAGCAGACCTTGTTTTCACAGTCCCTTCCATCTAACATCCTCCATCCTTTTCTCCCCCTGAGCCAGCTCTTCTGGCTCTTTAAAGGACCTGGGATTGTTTTCACCTGAGTGTGATTACCACTGATGGGAACCACACTCAGGTGCACAACGAGGTTCAATCAGAGAGAAATTAGAGCCCTCACTCTTGGCATTGCTGCCAGTCATTGTCCTGCTGGGGAAGGCGTGGCTGACAGCTGCGTGCCACACAGCTTTATTGGCAATGCAGTGTTGCATGCCCATGTAGCATGACTATGTGTCAACTCTCCCATATCTTTCCCTCAGTGAAAGTTAATTTAAATGAAGGGCTTGTGAAGATTGGTGATGGAGGACTCTCCAGCACCTATGACACCCTACAGTTCCATCTGCATTGGGGCAACGGCAGTGGTTCTCCTGGGTCAGAGCACACTGTGGATGGCAAGCAATACCCTATGGAGGTATAAAAGTTGGACTCTTGATATTGTTGTGAATATTGCATATTCACAGTTGTCACTAATTATGATCTCTGTTTCTCTCTCAGTTGCACATGGTAAACATTAAATCGGAATTCAAAGGCAACACAACCCTTGCACTCAACGACCCAGAAGGAATCGTAGCTCTTGGCTTCTTGATAGAGGTCAGCTATACAAGTGTACCAACAAATGTCTGCTGCGTCACTAATGCATTGCTTCCCAAAGTTACACATGTCTGTAAACTGCACTGATGTATACAAAATATATTTTCATGTTTCATCGTGTGAGGCCAATAAAAATTGATGAAACAAATTTACTCATCATGGATGAGTAAATGAAAGGAAGTGCCATTTCATAACTTGTGTCTGTTTTACCAGGTAAGAAATGACACCGGCCTGCCAAAAAGCTGGAAAACATTGACCTCTTATCTACACAACATCACAAGCAAATGTGAGTGGAACATTAATTAATCTTTGTATATAAGTTTTTAGGCTGTAGATAGTACTTTACCAACTGTTTTTGAGCTATTGCCATCTTTTTGAATTTCATGTTGCATTATTTAAATTGTCTTAACAAATATTGGTAGGTTGAAAGAAAT
Source organism: Hiodon tergisus (assembly GCA_025775045.1). Taxonomy (NCBI): domain Eukaryota; kingdom Metazoa; phylum Chordata; class Actinopteri; order Hiodontiformes; family Hiodontidae; genus Hiodon; species Hiodon tergisus. The sequence goes on from JAOVYW010000039.1 coordinate 3,639,854, forward strand.
CTGTATATTAATTAAAATTGAGTTGGGAGTATGCAACCAAATTAACATATTGTATTGACTTCATCATTCCTCTTCACAGGCGATAAAATCAACATCACTCACCAGCTCTCACTTGAAGACATTCTGGAGGGAGTGAACCGCACAAACTACTATCGCTACCTTGGCTCCCTGACCACCAAAGACTTTAATGAGCTTGTGGTTTGGACTGTATTTAAAGAGCCAATTCGAGTGAGCAAGGATTTGGTAAGTTTTAGCCAAATTAGATTTCATGGGCCTGTTGGATATTTATTGGATATTTATTTAATTAAATCTGCATCAATAATTTCAATATTGTTAGAACTGGAAATTTGGCCAAAACTTCCACTGGTGTAGCACCTTTAGATTGACTCTCAACAAGGCTAATCTGAATGTATTATAATTATTGTGTTACCCTCATTCCCTTTTCAACCCTTTTAGATTGATCTTTTCGCTACAACTGTCCAAACTGGTAACTCCAGCAGCCCCCTGATGATCAATACCTTCCGCAAGACCCAAGATCTCAACAATAGAGTAGTGACAACCCAGGGCTCTAATGCCGTTTCCTTAAAACCTTCACATGCATTTTTTCTCCTCTCTTTCTCCCTTGCCTACTATATCTCTTTGGGAAATGATGGAAAAAGTTTGGCTGTTTGATATGCACCAGTGTCGTAATCTACCTAGATTAACAAATTGGGAACTTTCGGTATAGTTAATTTTTTTATCGAGCACCTTTCATATAGAGTTGAAACCAGGCCTACCCATATCGATGCAAAGCATCTGGCTTTGACAAATCACTCAGTAACGATGTCTGGGGAAACATTTTCTTTTTAGCAAAGGTACTCCCTCTTGTTCTCCAGTCTCTCGATAAGCAACCAGAAGTTAAGGCACTAAGAAATAATTCAGGATAATAAATAATGTTTAAAGAATAAAATTAGAAGCATGATTTATGTATGATTTACATTTCATATTTATGATAAATAGTATCCAGGGGCATTATAAGTCCTCCACACTAAGCACAGATTCACTTGCTCTCACAGTCGACTATTTAACATTTAAATGTCTGTTGATGCACCTTCTTCAGCAGTTTTGACATTGGTTAAATTTTAAAATTGTGAATTTAAAAAATGATGAATTTTGCATTCAAGATTCCACTAAAGAAGTCACTATGTGTAATCATTTTCTTGAATTCATTTTGTCACATGTTTAATATTAATATTAAGATAAGAGTAAAAGTTTTAGCAGATTTATATGACATATAAGTCATCCGAGGAAACTTTTTTCTGTCATAAGTTGTCATATAACTAGAGATCACTGTATTGCTTTTAAGACTGTAATGGGATTCAACCATTAAAAAAAAAGTTAATCAGTACTGCAAAAGACAAGAACCATCCATAGTTAAAATACAACTCCACACTCTCGCGCTTGTTCATTAATCGACTGCTTGAATTTAGATATAGGTTTGGTGATTAAGTAACCTTGAATGATTGAGAAAGCTGCTAAAGGGCTTTTAAACGGCCAGTTTTATTACAAAACTCTTACAGATGGTTCTTTGGTTAAAAGCAAAGTTATTTGCAGTTACTGTAAGGGTGAATTTGTGTAACACCGAAGTACGTCGAGGTATCATTTACAATCAAAACACAGCGTTGACGCAGCAGTAGTGAAAGGGCAAGCAGTGCAAGATAGCAGCAGCCTTCTCTTTTAGAATTTGTGCGCAGGAGCCAAATGGACAAGTCAACGAGCAACAAACAAACGCAATTGTTTATTTAGGGCCATATTTGAGCACATTCAAAGAGTGCGATTAATCGCGATTAACTACAGAAAATCATGCGATTAACGGGATAAATTATTTTAATCGTCCCACAGCCCTAAAATAAATAAATAAAAAGCTGAGCTCACTAGTTTGCAATTTAATGTTTATCATAAGAAAGTTCAAGGCCACAGTAAAAGTAGCTACATTTTCAGGAAGAGGAAACAAAAATATTGTTAGCACATGCTGTAAGAAAAATGGTTTGTGAGGCAATCACAAATCCAAGGATAAATGTTTGGCATCATCAGTTTCTAATGCTTCAAAAACATTTAACATTGACTGCATATATGTGGTGTCAATCAAATACAAGCACAACACAACACAGCTCCAGATGGACTATAGTTCCACAGGAAGGTATTTCATGGCCAGCTTATGGTATAGTGGTGACAGCCTTGAAATCAAAGGTTGCTGGTTCCCACCCCAGCAGTTGTATCCTTGGAAGTACTTATCCTTGAGCTTCAGTAACTATTATGTGGATGATTGTAGAAACTGGAATGAAATGGGAGATTGAGCAAGCTGGCTAACTTTATCTTTACCTTAACTTTGTCTTCTGTGCAAAGTGATGGTATACTTAAAAGTATAATTTCAAGAATAATTAAAAACCTGAGAAAGGCTTTGGGATTGCTGCACTGTTTCATTGCAACCTTGCTTTAATCGCCCATGTCACACACTTCTGACAACGGTGAGCTGAGGGCCATGGCGAGATTCTGGTTACTTTAGGGTTGTCTCATTGTTCATACATCAAGGAATGTAGCCACCACCACCCCCACCAGCAGGATAAATAAGTCAATTGTCAAGTGTCTTATATTTTTTCATGGTATAGCAAAAATCCTTAAGAAGATACCTTAAAAAGCCCTGAATAATTTTAAATGCTATTACTGGGCAATTCCAACAAAGGCCCATATGACCTGGTGGGTTCCAAGCGCTCCAGAGCCATGGCAGAGCTTTGAGCTGACCAATTAGGGTTCAAGATCTTCTATTCTCTTACTTCTAAATTTATTTCTGAATGGGTCCCATAATAACAAATACTGTAGATGTCTAAGAAAAACATCCCATCCAAGTTTCATAAGCCTATCTGGCATAATTTCTGTCTTTTGATTCCAAACCTTTTCTGTATCCACCTTGGTCCGTTGGCCATATCTACATTTAAGACTCAATCGATATTGATAAAGGTTTACATCCATTCCAAGGTCTGAAGGAGGACCATAGTATAATATACAGAATTTTACACAAATACAACAAAAGTTCTAAACATGCAAACATCAAACCCAAAATGCACAGCTCACCTGTCACCACAATGCCCTTTTCAGCCTAACTTATCCTTAGCACTTTTATTTTATCTTTAATTGTAGATCTGTAGAGTGTGGTTATGATCAGGGGAATCACAGGGGAGGTCTCTGCAGTGGGCGTGACCCACTGTTTGACTGTCTTATCATTCCAGTATTCCACCCACAGTTGTGTCCCCAGGGCCTGAAGGCATGGCTCCCATGGCCAGGGTCATCTTACGGGCCTCTTATTTTATGCATCAGGATTTTCTCTGCCCACATATTGTGCTCCTTGGAATAATACTGCTTTTCATACATCCTTTAGTTCATCTCCATTTTTTTCTACTCCACAATCTGTATTTGCAAAGGTATGCAACCTCACATTGTTCTGATGCATTTAGTGAAAGATAACTTGTGTCTTATTTGGCAGTCGGGACATACGCATTTATGTTTTTGGAATGTATGGTGATATATGGTTTTTGGAAATATGCAGCTAAAATAGTCTGACCCAACTCTCTAATTTTATTGTGTTTGATGTGTGACTCGCTAACTTTCAGTGTTTTCAGTGCATTTATTTTATTATATAGTTTTCACATAATGTTTTACGAATATAAAGGCACTCTAATAAACATCATTAGTATTTATTTACTAATTGCTTATTATTGCTTTGTCAATTAATGTAAGTTTCAGGAATTGTTATAACAGTTTTAATCATTGTTGGTAATATGTAATATTATATATATATAATAATACCCCCAGATGGCTGGGGTCCAGTCTTAAGGATCTATTGGTTGTTGTAGTGGGAGTTGATGCAGTCCTGGAGGATGCCTCAAATGATAGATCGAAAGAGAGAGATAGCACATTGTTAATGCTTAGCTATGGATTCAATATGATCTCAAGGTAATAATTAGAATATTGAAACTTTAGTTACATATATCTATGGCAGCATACAAAGAGGGTTTGTGCCGGAAACGACAAACGGCCATGAAGGTGGTCCGAACCCATCCCGAGCCCCACCAAGGGCAGAACCCAGCCAACTAGGGGGGAACCACCAATGTTGGAGCAACAACAGGAATGGTTCTTAGCACCAAAAATGTCTATAGCCACATTCATTTCTCGGTCACAGTCCCCCCAGTGATTATATGCAAGTTTTTGTGATCATATTTCCTATATCTAGTAAGGATCCTTGCAGGTGGATTCTGAACAGCTTGTAATGTATTTGTGGCTGTATATCAGCCACCTGATAATATAGCATTATAGCAATAATCAAGTCTGGAAGTAACAAAAGCGTGGATTATTTTCTCTGCATCCCGATCACCTAAAAAATGTCTAATCTTGGCAGTGTTTCTCAGGTGGTAGAATGCTTGTGATGTGCCGGGTTGTCTAAGCCCACTTTGGAGACATGATGATGGTTCTTCCACCCAAAACAAATGGTGCCATTCTTGGTGCAAGGTGTATTTATTTAACAGTGCTCAGTGACAAACAAAACAAAAAACAAAGATACAAAGAAAATACATTTTAAAAATCTATAAATATACACTATATGGACAAAATTATTAGGCCACACCTCTCAATCATTGAATTTAGTTGTATAAAATCAAGCACCTAGCCATGCAGTCTGCCTTTAAAAACATTTGTGAAAGAGTAAGTCATAGTCATCCTAAAGAGCTCACTGAATTCGAGCATGGCACTGTAATAGGATGCCACCATTGCATCAGTTCATGAAATTTCTTCCCTCCTAGATATTCCATGATCCACTGTAAGTGGAAGTGTTTAGGAACCACAGCAACTCAGCCACAAAGTGGCAGACCACTTAAAGTTACAGAGCGGGGTTGCCGAGTACTGAGGCGCATAGTGCGTAAAAGTCACCAATGCTCTGCTGACTCAATAACCGCAGAGTTCCAAACCTCTTCTGGCATTAACATCAGCACAAAAACTGTGCGCCGGGAGCTTCATGGCATGGGTTTCCATGGTCAAGCAGCTGTATGTAAGCCTTACATCACCAAGCACCATGCCAAGCATCGGATGAAGTGGTGTAAAGCACGGCGCCACTGGATTCTGGAGCAGTGGAAACGTGTTCTGTGGAGTGACGAATCACGCTTCTCTATCTGGCAGTCTGATGGATGAGTCTGGGTTTGGCGAATGCCAGGTGAATGTTTCCTGCCTGACTGTGTTGTGCCAACCGTAAAGTTTGGTGGAGGAGGGATAATGCAATGGGGTTGTTTTTCTGGGGTTGGCCTAGGCCCCTTAGTTCTACTGAAGGGAAATGTTAATATCCAGCTTACCAAGACATTTTGGAAAATTATATGGTTCCAACTTTGTGGAAACAGTTTGGGGAAGGCCCTTTCTGCTCCAGCATGACCGTGCCCCAGTGCACAAAGCAAGGTTCGTAAAGGCATGGTTGGATGAGTTTGGAGTGGAGCTGGCCCGCACAGAGCCCTGACCTCAACCCTATCGAACACCTCTGGGATGAACAAGATTGTGAGCCATGCCCTCTCGTCCAACATCAGTGGCTGACCTCACAAATGGTCTTCTGGAAGAATGGGCAAAAATTTGAACAGACACACTCCAAAATCTTGTAGAAAGCCTTCCCAGAAGAGTGGAAGCTGTTAATACACACAAGTTAGCACAACTTATTAATGAAACTGAGTCAATGGCACAAGTAGTAATAACAAACTGTTGAACAATAATAACACATCTAACTAGGAGGGAGAGGTTGCTAGCACATCACCTCCACAAGGCGTCTTTACCACGCATCTCCCTGACTACAGACAGAGCCTGCTAGGAGGCTTCACAACTCTGGACTGCATTAGGTGCGTCATGCCTGTGGCCTGAACAACCATGTTGGATTGTTTGTTGAATTCTGTTGAGCTTATTCTTGGTCCAGTCTTTAAGCTCTAAGTACTTCTGTTCAATGACTGAAACAAAGTTGAGCATGGAGACACACTCTAGGCCTTCCAACTCTGGCTTTTTCTCCGGTAGCTGGGCTCTAGACAGTGTGTCCAGCAGCTCCATGTCCTTTCCTCACCTGTACCTGTTAAGTCATACCATTGGAGACGGAGGCGCATCCTCTGTATGCGCATGGGGGTAGAGAGAATGAAAAATTAAAATATCTTCCAGAGGCTCATGGTCGTTATACACTGTAACTAGGTTTCCAAATATATAATTGTGGAACTTGATACATGCATGAACTGTGGAGAGCATCCACTTCTCAATTTGTGCATAGCGCTTTTCTGTCTCTGTTAATGACCTTGATGAGAAGGTGACTAGATGACTGTCCTGCAGCAAGACAGCACCAAGGCCACTGCTGCTGGCATCACAGAAAATCTCCACAGGCTTGGACGGATCAAATAATTTTAGCACAGGGGCTTGCGTGCATAAATCCTTGAGTTTATCAAAGGCTTGTTGTTGTGCTGGTTGCCAAAAAAACTCAACATCGCTTTTGAGGAGCTGTCTTAGTGGTGCGCCAATCTCACTGAGATGTGGCTGGAACTTTGACAAGTAGGTAACGAAACCTAGGAAATGGTGTACACCATCCTTATCTGTTGGCATTGGCATGGACTTAACAGCCTCAATTTTAGCTGGGTCTGCCTTTAGACCGTCTGCTGTTATCAGGTGTCCTACATAGGTGTAACCCAGGTCAGAATTTGACTGACTAGAAAAATAATATAATTTGCAATAATTATATTTTCAACAAATAAAAATATTGAAAAGATGCAATGAAATGTCTAAATCGAAGTCATTGTGCAATATTAAAAAATAAAAGAATTTTAAAAATTGTAATAATAATAATAACCATTGGAGGGAGAGTGAAATACGTCTAAGAAAAAAACTGCGTATTGGCGTAAAAAAGACGAGACTGTGGAAGCAGAGAGAGAGAAAAAAATTCTCCACTGATTATTTATTTATTTATTTGTTTATTTGCATTACTGATTATTGTTGGATTAATTTTTTTCTACTTTGGATGCCACGAAAAATAGACCTTTATGCAAACATAAAGTCCTATGGACTGATGGACTGAGAATATTGTTTCACAAACTGTGGACTGTGATTGAGCTGTTGTATTGTTGAGAAGTTGAATTATTTTCTTACTGACTTGAACCTGGTTACTGTGTATTTCTTGTTTATGGGTTAATATATCCATCTCAGTGTTAAAATAATACAATATTGTGGAACAAATATAATAAAAAAGATTAACAAAAGCTATAAACTAGATTAGATTATTAAATTACAAATTAATACATTTAAATGCCTATAAAATCAATATAGAAGAAGAATTTAAACCTTAAACTATACATTGAAAATATTAATAGATAAATCAAACAACCAAAAGTTTAAAATAACATTTCAAAAAAATATAAAAAGGAATTGAGAGGAACCATTCATTTGTGTTTTTATTTTATTTTATTATTTCATTGTTACATTGGGATTTCACATTACATTTCTGAAGTTCAGTGGATAGGCGAAAGTAAAAAAAAAGTGACTGTTACAGTAAAGTGATACATAGGGCACTGAAAATTGCTTGACATGGCATTTGTTGAAGTTGAGTCTCAGATTGTAGCTTGTGGCTCTCTGAATTACTTTGTGGAGGATGCTGCACTAAGAATATCATCCATGATGCTTATTGCACCACTGATGCCTCAAGCATCTCATCCATTACTCGCTGGAAAATTTCTGGTGCACATTTCTGGCCGAAGGGATGTCTAAGCCTACTAAATCTCCCAATGGGCGTGTTAAAGGTTGTCAGAAATGATGATGCTTCCTCCAATTCTATCTGCAGGAAGCCAGATTTTGCATCCAAGGCCGAGAAAACTTTAGCACCAGGCATTGCAGAGACTACCTCTTCTATAGTGCACATAGGGTAATGTTCCCAATTAATTACCTTATTCAAGTCGCTCGGGTCAATGCAGATCCTTATCTTGTCATTACGAACCGTTGTTACCATTGAACTCACCCACTCAGTTGGTTGGTTGACTTTTGTGATGTGCCCATCTTTAACCATCTCTTGGAGTTTCTCTATTTTTTTTTTTCGGAGTGCAGCTGGTTGATGGCGCACAGGATGAACCACACCTTTGGAATCAGGATCAATCTTAATTTTGTATTTGCCCGGCAAAGTTCCAGTTGTGCACGTAAGCTCTGGATAATCATTTAGCCCAACTGGCACAATTTGTTTTGTAGTTGTCGCACTAGAATTGTTTTAATTGATTGGTTGGCTGCAATGAATCAAGCCAACTAACTAAGCCTAAGGCTTTAGCTGTTGCACCACGGAGCACATTCTCTGCCGATATTTCAGCATCCTTGTATTTAGTCAGTAGGTCAACCGCAGCTATAAGTTTCAGCTTGTGGTTAGAGTATGACTGTGGCACTCGAATAGAGCATTTAAGCTCGCCATCATGCTGGAGTGTCTGGTAATTACGGTGGCCCTGAAGTGCAAACGTGAAAAACAAATCAGAGTACCTGAAACAAACCCGTGGAGGTGAAAATTTAAATACAGGACCTGGAAAATGTAATAAGGGGAGCTGAAAAACGAATCAGTGGACCTGAAAAACAAATCCGAGGACGTGAAAAAATAAATTCGGGGACATGAAAAACAAATCAGAGGACGTAAAAAATTCAAAAGCAATTACGGAAAGGGAGGGTACATAGACAAACAGATTGTACTTCAGCAATTGGACGAAAAAATCTGGCAATTACTGTAACCCTCCATGCACCGAGGAGTGGCTGTGAAGTGGATAGCTGCGTTTCAAATCTGTTCGTAAAGTATTGACTGAAGGAGAAATACGTGTTTATTCAGTTACTTATTTATGTTTTATTTTTTTATTTAAGCCATTGGATATACAAGTGAGGGCAAGTACACCAGTTCAGACTACAATATCAAAATAAGCAGAAAAAACGTAAATTAAAATAATATCTAATAAAATAATCGAAACTGAGGTGCATTGCTGTATGTACTGTCCCAGCAGAAACTCGACATAATTTAAACGTAGTTTTGTATTTCAGATTAAGTTGTGATGTTGAACAACAACACAGAGTCTATTGCATAGGCCTCGTACACACACACTACGTTTAGCTCAACAACTTTACTTCACTCGCTGAGATTGTTTGTCACACACACTTTTCATTACAGAAGTGAGTGCGGTCAGTAGCCATGATTATGATACCGATTTAACGGTTTAAAGTTTTACTTTCTTATTCTTTATTGTTCCAGTTTAAGATGTTTTGTCCGCTTTGTGGCAAAGGTTTAGCGCAGGTTATGGCATTTTGCAATCACTGGTAAATCCATCGCGTTTTTGCCTAAAGACCCCACAGTCAACAGTGAAGAATTTACAGAACACTCTACAGGTAAAATGTATTATTATTATCATCATTATTATTATTATTTTATTGTTATTTTGTTAGTTATTAGTTATTATTATAAGTCATCTTGCAGTAATCTGCAAAAAATAACAAGTCAGAGACATTTATTAAAGCACATTTATTATGGAGTTTTTCTTTGGCCATAACATTGCAAAAAAAACCCCAAAAATGTTGTCGATGTGTTTAATTCATGTTTAAAAAAAACATTTTTTTTTGCATTTCTAGTTTTAGCATCCGGTACAGCCAAATTGTCATCTTTAAAACAATTTATGGAGTTCAGGAAAACAGTAAAAAGAAGAAATTTTCCTTTGCAAAGAATAACTTTTCTATAAGAATTGTGTATAACTAGTCTAGGAATAAGTGAGAATAACTGTAAAGTATCACATATTTTGTCCGTGCAGACCGAGCATACACGTTTAACGCTTGTAAATTGCAGGGAAGATGCTGTGTCAGCCAGTGACATAATACAAAATCTTGCCCAAAATATCAAAAGCTCCAGCTGCTGCCGGTTTAACATCAGCAGGACAAATGTTTGAGATGGAGCTCTCCGTGGATTCAAAAGGTCATCATATAACTCAAACAATGAAATGTTTGTTAAATTCAGTGATGATGCTGGTTCAGTTGAAGAGGCCATTGACACCAGTGGCCCAAAAAGATAATTTTTAACAATTCTTATGGGAATTTTAAAGGATCGTCCTATATTTGATGGGCCAGCCGAAAACAAATATTTAACTTTTAACCCAATAGGTGAATACTACTTTTCAGTCTTGAATTATAAACTCTTTTATTGATTTATTAGGGGGGATACAAAATGTGTAATTTCTGCAAAATAGTAGGGGCCCATAACGACTCTTTAGAGTATCATACTTCTGCTACTTTCAATTATATAGCCCTGTCATTACCCCTTACAACCAACTAGTCATTACTGATTACATGATTATAAAATTTTAATGTCTATAAAAAATGGTTCATAGGAAGAATAAGAAGAAAATATTCTAAGGTTGCCTTATGCTGATAATTATGACGAATTTAAGAGTGCCATGGAGTTTGGAATAAGAAATTCACCAGGATTTGGGTGTATCTGATTTATATGTAGGTTTTCTGTGTTTTCCTGACTTTTCTATTCTCTTTAACTGTTTAAAACATAAGTAGATATCAGTTACCAGGGAGAAAAGTGTTAATAGTGAAAGTGGTTTAATCAAGCCAGAATTTATCATGTACAAGCTACGTGTATTGTGTTATTAATGAGAATTAGTCAGTTATTACAAGTTGAAATTCTGCGTCCAGTTTTAAACCTGGTTCATGTCCGTTCCAGACCTGGACCAAATCAAAACTCATCCACCTGGTAATGGCAAACTGCAAGCCTGGTACCAATGGAAGCTTTTTGGCTTGTCAGAGGGTTATTGCCTCTACACCAGAAGGAGTCCTCCATCAATCTTTTTTTCATTCACCTTTCATTATGTTACTCATCATCAATGCAACTAATCACAGATACATCCCTACAGTGGTAAATCAATGAATGTATATACATTGCATTACCTGTGAGGTAAATTATAAAGCTCATTTGGAACTCCACCTGGACACAATGCAAGTCTAGATGGTCTTATGCGACGGAGGTTCCAAAGCTCTGTGCACTCATCCAGATCATTCTAAAGTACATCCATGAAACAAAAGCGTAATGCACAGCGATGTTTGTGACTTCCACTGTAATGCCCTGCATCCTGAAAATCTGCAAACAAGTCCATCCAAAACTGTGCTCTGTAAAAATAAAAGCAACAATTAGTGTCAATTAAGACATTTTCTAACAGGGACCATAGTTTATAAATAGCCATCCGGTGCCACAAATTTCTTAAATATTAAAAACTAGGCTCCAGAATGCGTGAAAAAAAGGCACAGGATTTTAGTACCAATAAGGAAATTGGGTGGTTAGTATAAATGTGTACATTTAGTGATCAGTAGCCTACCCCTTAAATACTTACACATGTGGGTTAAAAAAAAGAAAAGAAAGTAAAAAGGAGCTGGGCTTACCTTCCCTTTCTGAATAAAGACCACCATGACTCTATCCTTTGATTGTTTGTTGAACTACTATACATGTGGCTAGCTAATCTGACAGTCTATCCTCAGTCTCATTGGGACCAGCCCAACAGAATCTACACTGCATAGAAAGTTATTTGCATTTACAGCTGGGTTGTTGTTTGTAGGTCCACACACAATCCACATAATTTTTCTTGAGAAGCCATCAATGCATCCACTCAAAGCAAAACCAAAAGGTTTAAACTTGTCATAGCTGTCCACATGCCATATGTAGTTTGGACCTAGTGAATGATAAGTACGATGAAGAAATCGACGACGTCTTCTCAAATTAGTTCCTACTGGGTTAAGTGCAGATAACAGTCTCATTACCTCTGAGCGTTTAACATTTAACTTATATTTTTGTTTTAATACCTGCCACATTGTGTGTTCACCAAAGAGTCCCGGTCATCGCAACTCACACGCAATGGCATTTCTCACATCTCTTAATGAAGAATAGTCACTTCTTCGGGATATCCCTAGGTGGTTTAACTTGTTCTTTAATGTCCGAAAGCTGTACTGAATTCTGAGGAAAGTAAATCCAGTATACTGTTTAATTAAATCCACTGGATTTTCATCTTGGTGAGGTTGTTGAGCAGTTTCAGCATCTCGTTGATTTCGTCCACAAGATGCACAGTATTCCCTATTATCACCTAACTGTTCACCACAAAAGATACAATACGTCATATCTGCAATAAAGAACAAAAATTCAGGGGTTGTAGGATATAATTCTTACTCTGTCGATTTCAACAATTATAATAATAAACATAGCTGCATGCAGTAATGACCAGGGGCCAAGTACCCACCTATGTGACAGTTTTTGTGCTGATGTTAATGCCAGAGGAGGTTTGGAACTCTGCAGTTATTGAGGCAGCAGAGCTTTGGCAACTTTTACGCACTATGCAACTCAGCAATTGGCAACCCTGCTCCTGTGGTTCCTAAACACTTCCACTTTGCAGTAATACCCCTTACAGATAGTGGACCATCGAAAACAAATGTAACGTGGCTCCGAAACCTGTCGAATTCTTGATAAAAATCGGAAACATCCCAGTCAATCTTGGGGTGATAGAAATGTGAAGATGCCTGTTTTTTTAAAGATCTGTTCCTGACAGACTTCTGTCACCATAATGTAATGTTATCGAAGTAACCGATACACAGAACTTCAGTACGCAACAATGCATGGGCTTTACTTGGAACCGCTGTGCATGTACAAAACAGGAGGGGTTATTCTGCACAATTACAGAGGGTGGAGCTTACTTAAAGAAATACTGTCACAATGACAATACATTACATCCATACTACAGGAGGTGAAGAGACTGGACACCCTGGCCTCTCAAACACCTACAGGCTCAATCAACAAACAATTGCTCAAAACCAAACACGAAATTAACAGTCTTCTTAATAAAAAAATAGAATACAATCTCCTTAGACTTTTAGCTAACCAATTGAAACAACAAACTGAAAAATCTAACATTACATCAATATAAGATATTTCCGGAAACACTACACAAGATCACACTGCAATAAATGAAACATTCAGACAATACTACTCCAAATTATACACCCCGGACCATGACACCACACCTACAGACGCTGATGTTTTTCTGAGGAGTGTCTCCCTCCCAAAGCTAGACAAATCACTCACACTAGATGAACTGAGGAAAGCACTACTACTCATGCACAACAATAAGTCCCCAGGTTTAGATGGATTTCCAGTAGAATTTTATAAACATTTCTGGTCCCTTCTTTCACCCATATTTTTCAAAATGATCTCCGAAATCCTCTATAGTTTTAAAATTCACCACCATATGAATACTGCCTTGATTACACTAATCCCCAAACCAAACAAAGACCCTACACACTGCACAACTACCGCCCTGTATCTTTAATAAGCACTGACGTTAAAATTATAAGCAAAGCTTTGGCATTAAGACTGGAACCTGTAATTTTATCACTTGTGCACCCGGATTAGACTGGTTTCATCAAAGGGAGACACTCCTCAGAAAACATGCGAAGATTATTCAACAAAATCCATCTATATAAAACCAAAACAGATACAAATATTAGGCATCCTGCCATTACTGTCACTATAGATGCTGAAAAGGCGTTTGACAGGGTAGGGTGGCCCTTTCTCTTCACCTCCTTAAACCATTTCGGCTTTGGCCCCTACTTCATCAACTGAATTAACATTCAATATAACACACCTTCGGCATCTGTAATAACCAATGGACAAACATCTAGATCATTCAACTTAAACAGAGGTACTAGACAAGGATGCCCATTATCACCATTACTTTTTGTACTTTTCATAGAAACACTTGCCTCAGCCATAAGACAGAGCGACAGCATTTCAGGCGTTAAAACCAACTTACACCGTCATAAAATCAGTCTATACGCCGATGACATCTTGTTATATTTAACAAATCCCTCAACCTCACTCCCGTCAGTCCACAATCTGATTAACAGCTTTGGCAAGGTTTCTGGCTACTCCATTAACTGGTCTAAATCCGAGATTCTGCCTCTAAGCCATTTTGACTGGGATGCTGAGGTTGGGGATCTACCCTATAACCACACAACTCAATCCATTAGATACCTCATAATCCTTATCCCAACAATCCAAAATTATATATTCAAACTCAATTTTATCCCATTACTACACAGCATCAAAGAAGATTTGTATAGACAGAATAAACTCCCTCTCTCTTTAATTTCCACCATCAAAATTCCGAAAATATTAATATTTTTTTTTAAAATAATATGTATAAATCAATTTGCCATGACCCCAGTTAATTTACCCCTGGGCTGGTTTTCCTCTCTAAATTCAACAGTAAATACATTTTACTGGAAAGGCAAAAAGCCCAGGATCAAAATAACCACACTCCAAAAACCCAAACAATATGGTGGCCTTGATGCATCAAATTTTTACCACTACTTTCTCTCCCACCTGCTTCAGTATATTCGAAACTGGTTAAACAACTCCAATTCTCCCTGGCTTGGTATTGAACAGACCATCTATAAAGATCTCCCGATTCAGCACATTGCATTCACAGGTAAATCAGTCAAGACCCATAGCTGCTTCAAATTTAACACCATAAATACCACTCTCACTGCCTGGTGGAAATCAAATGACATACTAAACCTTAAATTATCTCCTTCTGCTCTCACCTCTATTTGGCATAACCCTATGTTTAAAATCAATAAGGAACCAATCAACTTCCCTACGTGGAAAAGGAGAGGAGTAACCAGCCTGGGGCACCTTTTTAGGGGCAGATCTCTCATGACCTTTGACCTTTGACCTTCTCAAACAAACATACAACCTATCCCATCACTGTCACTACCAGTATATACAGTTAACAGAGACCATAAAAAAGAAATTGATATTCAACTTCCACAATTTCACTCCTCCCTTATTACACAAATTATGTTCATTCTCACCCAAAAAATTACTATCACAGATTTACAAACTTTTTTCTTACCATGACAATACAGTTTCAAAACCAACAGACAAATGGACATCAATTGGCAAACTATATGCAACAATACATTCTCCAAGTCATACAACTCAAAAACCCAACTAATTCAATACAAGGTTCTACACAAAGTACACATCACCACTCACAAAATGCACCATATGGGCTTCACAGACAGCAACACCTGCACACACTGTCCCACCGTAATAGACAACCACTTCCATGCATTCTGGCTTTGCACACCAGTTAAGCAGTTTTGGTCGAGGGATAGCTGCAGCTATCAGGTTTGGGATGAGGATTCATCCTCTGGTTTCTGTCACAGAACAACATGATTTCCTTCCATTCTGAGGGAACACGCTGTCCAGTAGCTCCAGTTGCTTTCCTAGGTACGTCTTCCTGGGTTGACTAGGATTTAGTCCCGTCCCGACCTCTAGCTCCTGCAAGAGGGATTTGTTATGGAATCGTATCATCATATACAACTCACTGTCATATTGTGACAGCAAGGGGAAATCTTCCAAATTGTACAGGACGCACTTGGAAAAGTCCTACTTTCCGGGATAGAGTATCTCAGTCCCTGGGAACACGCACCCACACCGGGAACCTTTTCGGTCTGTGTAAACCGGTCGCCCCTCACTCCGGAAGCATCTCAATTGAAATGGATCCATGTTACTGATAACTCTAAATTCAAACTCATGTCCCGTGATCAACGGCCCTTCATGTAGCAGGCTTTCAGCTGGTTGCAGCACTGAAAGATTCCGTCCCCTTATGTCCGAGGTGGAGGCTGCTGCGGGAGAGAACTATGTCCCTTCTTAGGACATCACCATGGGAGAGCAGCGCTGCATAAGAGAGAGAGAAAATGTCAGTCCTCTACTTCTAAGGCTGATGATGTCATCCCCTGATGCTGAAGAGAGGGAAATTTAGTTTGTTTGGACTCTACATAGCCCCTCCAGGAGGAACTGGAAAACATAGAAAATGTATGTCACAACAGATAAATGGTATATCTACAACATTACTTGCATGACTCGAAAAGACAAAAAAGCAAGAAAAGTTTTGTTTAAACTGACAGCCAGAATGCAAGCATAGGATTTACGTCTTAACAACTGGTTATTCAGGTATTGGTGCGAAGAAATAGTTTAATGCCATAAAAACAACACCATCTAAATATGCTGTGATTTGATTTAGTAAAGCAAGGGGCTAAAGTTGAAATTCCTGTCTAAGTAGAACAGTAGAACAATACATTTCTGTTTTATGTTAAACATTCAAAAGGCAGAATGTGTTTATGAATCTGGGGAATGTGGGGGTATTTAACTTAGAGTGGTTAGACTGGTTCTCTGTAATTATTGGGCAAGTCCTCAGCATAACAATTGACAGTTAAGCATTTTTTATTAATTCAAATTAAATTTAGATCAGGGGTCAGGAACCTATGGTTGTTCTCAAGATTCAATATGGCTCTCCAATTTTCAAGTGTTGACCAAATGTAGGAACATGATGAGAACATATTTAAAATAATTTCAAATGATGCGCTTGAATAGTGTATAATTATGAAAAATGAAATTTAAAATGATCAAAGTATTTAGATCATGACGCACCTCACGAGATGGATGTATGCCACACTGTTCGTTCCAGCTGGAATGGATGGATACATTTTGCATTTCTGGAAATTAAAGGAAATGTGCATCATGAGCTGTAAGTTGCTCCTGAAGTTTAACTGTTTCTCTGGCATCTCTTCTCTGGCAAGTTTCTCTGGCATCTCCATTGGAGATTTTGAGCTAGAAGCTGCTGAACTATGGGTTTAAAATTTTGCACTCTGAACTGAAAAGCCTTGCTCGACAGTGGGCAGAACTGCCAAAACAAAAAACATGGGTCGATATGACAACAGAAAAACTCCCACATGAATAAAATCTCAGCCTGAAATCCCCTAGAATTAACTTCCACAATCAGGACAAAACCAGCTATATCTGAGGAAAAAAAAGTCTGAAATATCTGAAAAAATGTTAATAATAATTTTGCTTAAATAAAGATTTAAGGTGTTGATTTACAATATTGGCGGACTGCTGTCGTTATAATCATCATCAGTTGAAGTTGAAGAATAGAGTTAAGAGATGCTTAACCACATTTAAAAAAATAAGAGAACTGAGATTTATTGTCTGAGGAACTGATAACAGCTGAGCTCTGGTCCCTTCATAGACTTATTAGTAAATCCTTAAATAAACCTCAGACAACATACAATTCTTTATGCTTCCTGTTCAGTACACAGAGAACTGATCAGAGATCGGAATGCATTACAAGACTCATAATTTATCCTTTCAAAAGAAAACATAGAAAATTTTAAGTAATTAACCAAAAAAACAAACAACATTTTTCAACCTCAGCTGGGACCAAATCAAACTTTGACAACTCACTAATCACATTTAATAAAATTGTGCTTTATAGCGTTTTTTTTATTTTTTTTATTACCTTATTTCTTATACTCATAAAAAGCTATTAAAACAGGCATGTAAAATTAGTCTTTAGTAGTCTCTAGGCCTACTTAGACCTGAGCATGATGTCGTTGTTTATCATGTCACTGTCACCGTGCTCAGGTGCGTTCAGTCAGTGGTGGCTAAATGCATAAGCTCACCGTAGATTGGGCGCTGACAGTTTAGTAAAGTATATAGGTTCTATACACAGCCATGCAAGCATTTCCACTTTTGGGGTATTTTGTTGTTAATTCTTATTCTTATTTTATTTTACAGTTTTAT
This sequence comes from Hiodon tergisus, assembly GCA_025775045.1. NCBI lineage: Eukaryota > Metazoa > Chordata > Actinopteri > Hiodontiformes > Hiodontidae > Hiodon > Hiodon tergisus. The sequence goes on from JAOVYW010000039.1 coordinate 3,657,582, forward strand.
TAAAGGTAGTGTTTTGTTTTATTTTATATTTATAAAATGGGATTATCCTAATAAACTTGCAGTACACCTACTTAAATATTTTTTGAGAGCTGTAACGCAAACCAAACTTATAAGGTATTCAATAACACCAATTCAAGATTTTGTCAGGCACAGTTTATGTTAAGTTTTTGTCTGTCTATCGCTCCAAATACTGACTGGAAATAAACAAACTGTAACAGACAAACCGTAATGCAGTTTGCCTGATCCTTTAGTCCAATTTGATGGACCTGTCATTCAGCCATATTAGTATGTCTGTTTTATGTTTGTAATATAACATCAGACTGGTCCAAAGATAAAAAGGATATAGTTTCACATCAATCATACTTATACCTTATGAGTTAAATATGTTTTTTAGGTTTTCCAGTGTTGTTGTTAGAGTTTGGGAAAAACAGAGGGAAGTGGACTCCCTGAAAGTTTTACCATAAAGAGAGGGTGGTTAGAGTTAGGTTAGGTTTATATTGGCCTGGTGTCTCAAACTCAAATGGGTCCAAATATATACTATTTGCAAATTTTAACTTCAAATATTTGCAATGGTGCAAACCATGGGGTCAATTGGTGCGATTTTCTCTTTGACACTGTGGAACATGGCCCTCTATAATCCTACCAATTTTGAGCAAAATTTTCCAAACAGCGTAGAAGTTATTACCATTAGCTGAAAAACTGTCATGCAAATATAAGAAATTATGGTAGTAATTATTGGCAGTAGTATTTTTTTCACTGACATGTATGGTCATGGGTTATTTTTTTATTAGTATTTTGTACGCTGTTATTTTCTGGAGTTACATTGGTTGTTCAGTTTGTGTGTTTGAAAGTTGTTTGATAGGCTACAATTGAACAACCTGTTTTGTTGATGTCTGTGTACAAGATGTTGGTCAGGGGAAAAGACATAATAATGCTTCCGGTTTTCAGGTTATATTCATATTCTACATTCTGGCTTCAGTAATTTCACAGGTTTCTTTGATACATTAAAATTGGGTATTTTTTATCCCACCATCAGCCTCAGCTCCCCCGCCACTATCTCTGACTTTAAGCGCACTCTCAGTTGTTTAGTAACATTGCTCAATTTTAAATGGACTTTATACATTACATCGGTTCACCATTCCAAGGACCAGACCAAATCCAACCCTTATCACACAATATCTAGTTAGCTTGTCCTGGTGGTAAATGTTTTTAAAAGTCCTGTAGAGGCCTTTTGTGCTCCTTAAAAAGCATTTGATTCCACCTACAATGTGAACCCTCAATGTTGCTTACATCATCATTTCATGCTGTCTACTTTACAACATTCAAATATCCTGTGAAGTATAATACCATACGAGCAATTAGAACAGGCGGAGGCAGTTCCAGTGGCAAGATTGGAAGTGGCATGTGCGGCATTTACTTGCTGTCCTGGGTGCTTTGAGAGGGATGGGGCTCCTGGCGAACCCCAGCAAGTGTGCAGTTGGGCTTGCGGCATGTGTCGCCTGTGACTCTTACTGAGAAGAGGGACTGTGACCTCTGCTGGATAACAACTGGGACTGCTCTTGGAGTAGATGTCCTGGGCTATACGGTCAAATTGGCGTTTTTAACAACACACATGTCAATATACACTCATTTCAAATCTGATGACTGCAACACACTCCAAAAAAGTTGGGACAGTCGACTGTTTACCACTGTGTAATATCACCTTTTCTTTTAATAACACTGATTAAGCATTTGGGCACTGAAGACACCAGTTGGTTAAGTTTAGCAAGCTGAATTTTCCCTTGTTCATCCATTATGCATTGCGCAACTGTACAGGGCCTTCGTTGCCTTATTTTGCACTTCATAATGCGCCACACATTCTCAATCGGAGACAGGTCAGGAGAGCACCCGCACTCTCTGCTTACGCAACCATGCGCATGTAATCCGGGCAGAGTGTGGTTTTCCGTTTTCCTGCTGGAAAATGCAGGTACGTCCCTGGAAAAGAAAACAGCATATGTTGCTCCAAAATGTGTACATATCTTCCTGCATTATTAATTATTAATTAATTAATTAATTTTAAATGTTGCATGGTCGGACCACAAAACACGATTCCACTGTGATGATCTCCATCTCAGTTGAGACCGAGCCCAGAGAAGTCTGCGGCGCCTCTGGACAGTGTTGATGTATGGCTTCTGCTTTGCATAGTAAAGCCTTAACTTGCATCTGTGGATGTAGTGGCGACTGATGTTGACTGACAAAGGTTTACCAAAGTATCCCTGAGCCCATGTCAGGATATCCATTACAGACTCATGACGGTTGTTAAGACAGTGACGTCTAAGGGATCGGAGATCACGCGCATTCTGAAGTGCTTTTTGGCCTTGCCCTTTACGTACCGAGATTTGACCGAATTCCTTTTTAATCTTTTAATTATATTGTGCACTGTAGAAGGTGAAATGCCCAAAATCCTACAGATTTGTCTTTGGGGAATGTTGTTCTCAAAGTGTTGGATTATTTGACGCATCTGTTGGCAGATTGGCGAGCCTCGACCCATCCTTGCTCTTGAAGGACAAGGCCTGTTTTGGAGGCTCCTTATATACTACGATTACACGATTGCCTCACCTGTTTCACATCACCTTCTTACTTCAACTTGTCACATCGCTATTGGTCCTAAATTGCTCCTGTCCCAACTTTTTTGGAACGTGTTGCATGCATCAGTTTAAAAATAAATGTTTACCTTCAAGAAATACCTTGTCTTTATACGTTTTTTGTTTAAATACAAGTCAAAGCACATTTACAAATCACTCCTCTTGGTTTTTATTAGGATTTTCCATACTGTCCCAACTTTTTCGGGAATTTATCAACTTGCAATACCCTTCCTCTCCTGTATCACATAGGTTAAATTACCTTGATGTGTTGCCCATTCTGTGTCTTCAGTAGAGCCTTGTGGTCTGTTTCAATGCCAAAAGACACAGGGCCTGGATGCAATATCTTCCTGCTGATAATCTCCTTTGTAAGGAACAAAATCTCAAAATTAAAATGAGTCTTAATGTGAAAATGCTTTCTAATTTTCTCAGTACTCTCTAAGCACATCAGAGAAGTTAGTAATATTAGTAATAATATAATCATTTATAATAATGTCAGTTATAATAGTAATAATATTAGTCATAGTAATAATAACAGCAATAATAACAACAGTTATAATGTCTATGTTGTGCTTAACAACCAAAATGGTGGAACACCCTACCTAAGACCGTCAGACAATCTGGAGTTTCTATTGCCTTTTCATAAATATCAGCGTGGAGAGTAGGCTGTGATTTGTGGCTTGGTTAAGACCCTCTGTTATTTCCAAAGCCACACCACTTTCCCACCATCTGGCATACTGTTTTTTGTCATTGACCCCACACTGCAGGAAAAATAAATGGCGACAATGAATCAATTTCCAGCAAAACTATCAAATACTTTCACTAATATGCAACACTTTGACTAAAACTATAAGCTTTATCACATTTTGTCTGATGATGGCTGAGGACTATGAAGCATGCTGACTAATCCAGTTTGCAAAATATAGTCCTGCCCAGGTACTTACTCCTCTCTGATGCAATTTCATATTGAGATCCCAATCAAAACAGCCCAGTCTTGTGGGAAAATTTTAGGGCAGCAAAATAATGCTGCCTGACCATTATTTTGCAGCTGAAACTGAAACGCTCGGAATAGCCAATCAGGTCAACAATGTGGGACACGTCAAGTCTTGATGACCTAAAATATCAATCAACATGGAGGAGCTACTGATTGCTGAAGTTTGTCTGCATACCAAACTTTGATTGTAAACATAAGAATTTCAAGGACAGACAAATGTATAATAATTCATATTTGTGCTATGTTTTTAGTGTGTTTTCTATATTCCAGGCCTGTCATTCCACTTTTATTTAGTGTTTTAGTTTATTTTGAAGAAAAGGGATTTTTCTTGTCTGGGATTTGGAGATATTGACCATCCTTCCGTTTTCCCCATTGTAGTCAATGGGCATTCCGTTTTGTGCTATGTTTTTAGTATGCCAGACCTGTCATTCCATAGAAAGCAGCTGTCAATCCATGCCATGCCACTTTTATTTTGTTCACTACTTTATTTTGACGAAACAGTAATACGGGATTTTTAGATTCCTGTTAGGGATTTGGAGATTCTGTCCTTCTTTTTTCCAGCCTGCTCAAACCACGATATGTGCTTTATCTGAGTTCCCTGTTGTCCTAGACGTAATGTATATTCATCTCTCAGTTTATCTTGCTGCTATATCACGCATGCGACTGTAGATTTCTGCACTCCAGTGATCTCTGCCCGTTGGCTTTTGATTTGGCCGAGTAAGGCCATTTTGCTAGCTAATGTCAAATCTTTCTGCGAAATCTTGTCAGAGGTCTGACATTTTAAAGGTAAAAGTTGTTACGGATTGAAACACGAAAACCCAGCAATGAACAGTGGCCGCCACTACTCTACTGAAGAAATAGCCACCACGCTACAAGTCACGTGTTCACGTGTACTGTCCCAATTATATGGAATGCCATTTGTGCCAAAATCTGTGTCGTGTTAGCACAACAAATTTTAAACGTCTTAAGACATTTGAATCATCTAGACTTCCATGCTATTGGTTGGCGTCACATACCCACCCCTTTTTGACGTAGGGTCTCTTGCATACATATCATATTTCTTACATGCACGTGATTCCGTATTTGGGAAGTCCATATGTGTGGGGGAGATCAACTTGTGCGGTTTAACTTGAAGTATGTAAAACCCTGATGCTACACACTCCGGTTTGTGATCATGTGAAAGGAAATGATAAGAAAGTGAAGTATATCCTGTGTGTATTCTCTAATTTCTCTAAATATTAAAATGCTAATCAAGAATGCAGCCAATTATTACAAGGATGTAATCAATCACATACACAGGAAATGAAAACTACTGAGCACGAATGTTGACTAGACAAGAGCAAAAATGCACTGAAATCCTGCAAGTGGTAAATAAAGTATGCAATGTAACCAATTATTTTTTATAAGACCAAGAGAAGCTCAGAAATAATGGTCAATCAATATTATTTCTTAACCTTAATTCATACAAGGTAGGTTGAGTGGGGAATTGTTTTTTCTCTTGCAATGATCATTATAGAGTTTCCCCTCAGAAAGTAATGAAGTGGTAGCAGCCATTTTTCCAACTTCTTAAGACGTTCAAATTTGTCGTATTAACACGTGCAAACATCTTAAGTACGAAATGGGTTTTGGCACAAATGGCGTTACAAGTAAGCGAAGCAAATTTAGTGTATCTTTCCTATTTGTTTTTGTGCTTTAAGATTTGTCCAAATAAATGGCTGCCCCGATTAACCGTTGGCCAAAATAACCGGAATCCACTGTATTGTGGGATAACATCGCCCATAAAATTATTTTATTTTTGGAACCTTAAAATTTATAGTTGTTTACATTTAATGAAGGCATAAAATAAACCAAATAAAGCATTCATTCCCTCGCAAAATACACACTACGACAATCAGTGAAAATAACATATTCTCACTACGTGAAATATGGGTTGACAGCTGTGTTCACAGTGTAGACTGTGGTAAGATTTACATGTTAGCTAATTCATAATTAGATTAGTAATGCTAAAAAAGAAAGCAGCCTATAAGAACTCCTTGTCTTGTTGGCATATCAAGGAACATTTTTAATAAGATGACGTTAAAATCGTCAAAACAATTTTCCTTACTTCAGATGTATAAATGAGCTCTGGCTCAAAATGTCAAATGAATAATTAAATCCGCCTTCTCCTCCGCCTCCATTTCATCAACATGCAAGAGGATGAAAGGAAAATGAAGTGCATCAATCTCTATACACAAAATGGTTAACGATATTTGCACCGCTTAACGAAAACCACTTAGCAATAGCAACAGCTCCAGTCCGCATTTGGTTTGTTCGCTAGTGCGTCAATCTAATATGTTCGCCGGAAATGTATACGAGTTCCTGTGCGTCGTTTACAAACGGGCATGGTTTTAAAGTGGTAAGTTAATTTGCTCTATTTCATATCGGCGATAATTAAGGTTAAGTATTGTAAAGGCTTACAGGGTACTTTAAAACCAGTCCCCCGGTTTGGTATTGAAGTGATGCTAAAAAGATCTGTCATACATTGTCCAGTGAGTTAGGTGACATGACACGCTTTCAACAGGAATCATGATAGCTAACTAGTCGTTTGTCTTCACAAAATGTACATTTACAAATTTGCATTACTTTTCAAGGAAAGGTCTGTTCTAAGTTACTGTATAAGACCACGAAACTATTCTTTATATACATTATAATGAAAGTCAATTTGACTGTATGGACTTTTAAATTGTTCGTATGTTTATATGTAACATGGTGGTCAATTCCTGCTCTCCTGTCTGTAGTATGATAGTTTGGCACCTCTTAAGTATTTGATTGAAGATAAGTTGAATTTTATAAGTAAGTATTTATTGAACAGTTTTCTTAATGTGATTTTTTTTTACTCTACAGGACACAAACTAATGTCTGGATGTCTAAAAACGTCTGTGAGAACCTTTTCGCTGACACATAGATTGTCTTACTTTAGCCCTCGTTCAAAATATTCATATATTTCTCTTTCCTCACTTTTTACCAGTCCCTCACGTAGCATATCATTTCTTCCAACCACTGCTGGAAATCCATTTATATCTGAAAGGTATAAAAGCAAAAGCTATTCTGTCTTTTCTCACTTCAACCACCCCTGTATACCCATGAATTTATCAGAAGTCTTAGACGTGTTAGAGCAACTAGCTCCCCTTTCATTAGCTGAATCATGGGACAATGTCGGCCTCCTAGTAGAACCCAGTAGACCCCGTCCTGTCCAAAAAATTTTATTGACCAATGACTTGACAACAAGCGTCATGGAAGAGGCAGAGACATGGAGTTGTGACCTTATTGTTTCCTACCACCCACCTCTGTTTCGACCAATAAAACGTTTGGTTCAGAGAGACTGGAAGCAACAATTAGCCATCCGGGCACTTGAAGCAGGAATTGCAGTTTATTCTCCCCACACATCTTTGGACAATGTTAGAGGAGGGGTCAACGACTGGCTGATTGGTGGAGTGGGTAAGGCAACAAAATGTAGTGGGTAAGAAACAAGGGGGACAAGAAAATTTAATTGGATGTTCACTGTATACCAGAGACTTAATTTTACCTGTCAATTGAATCACTGAACTATTTGTGACACTTTGAGGTGAAATACATGTTTCATTCGAAAAAAAATTCTGCAACACAAATATTTAAGTAAAAAGTAACAATGTATTTTTACAATTTAGCCATGCTTGAGCAGTAGCAGTTTTTTTTTATTACTGTCTAAGGCCAGTCCTAAGTGGCTGCAAAGTGCTGCTTTTCAAGCTACATAAATGAATTCACACCTCGAAACACCAGGCAAGATCATTTGTAATCCAAATGAAAAATCTAATTAAGATCAGGGTTAGGTGGCATGAATACCAGACAGTGCATTCTATGGTGGTCTATAACAGTGGTTCTCGGTATGAAAATATAATATAACCATACAGCTTTCTTTAATAGGTTATATACCATTTGTTATGGTTTATTATAAAGTTTTTTCATTATAAAGCAGTAGTTACTTCACAAGGATAGTAAACATTTACAGTATTTGATAGTCCATGAAGAATTCTTGTTTCATTGGGATCCAGGCTTTATTTTTTTATTTCTTATTTTGTCCACTACTTTTTCAAATGAGCTCTTAAAATGTTTAACTAGTTTCTATGTTCCATTTAATATCCCTTTCAGGTAGTGGCAGTGTATCAGTGCTGAGTCAGGCTCTTAGTAGCACCCCTGTAAGTCACAAACTGGAGTTTACAGTCCAGAATCATGAAGAATTGACAACAGTTCTGACTGAGCTGAAGGAACGAGGAACAGGCATCTTGTTGCAGTATTCTGCTGCCAGGTACTCTACTGTGTTATAGTGAATTTCCTTTTAATTAGTTTAATTAGTATTATTTTTTGGAGCGTGCTGGTGGTGACTGTTTTCCCCCCTGTCTGACTATCTGTAGACTGGACAATGATTTGTACAGTGTGAATTTGACTTGTCCTGAGTCAATGCTGACCTCTACGGTTCAAACTCTGTCGAAATTTGCCATGGCCAACAAGTCTATCACCATTTTTCAAGCTAACAAGGTATTTGAGTAGTAGTGCTGAATTAAATTAATTGTAATTCTGTTGATTTGATGTTGCAGAAAAGTGTCGGTCAGATATGAATTAAAATTCATTTAAAAATTTAAATTTCAGCTACCGCTCCCAGGTTGTGGACAGGGGCGAAGGAGCACTTTGGATGTGCCAATTTCATTGGCAACTGCTGTCCAACGAATCAAGTCACACTTGGGACTAAGTCATTTGCGATTGGCTCTCGGTGTCCAGCACTCTCTAGGTAAGAGATTCCGGAATGTCCCCAAATTCTGTGACCCAACTGCGATAAATTGTTGTGCATTAACTCCACAACAGCATACTAAATTACCACCAACCTCAAGCTACAAAAAGAGTAAGGATCAGTGACCTCTGGACTAATTTAATCTTGAATGCAGAAAACTCAGATTCACTATCATTACCCCAAGAGATTTAATCTTTGACCTTATTCTGAGAATAAAGGATGAATCATTGTTTTAAAGTGAAATTAAATGAAGTGCAAAAACTATGCATTTAAGTGTAGACATTGTTCATTAAAATAAATAAATTAATACTTTTAAATAACTGAACTTTATTAAATAAGAATCTAGCCTCAGTGTCATTAACATTACCATTGGTAACTCATCTTTACAGAGTCCATTATCAATACTGTGGCAGTGTGTGCTGGGTCTGGAGGCTCAGTTCTGCAAGGAGTGAAAGCTGACCTTTACTTAACAGGTAGTTATGTAAAACCTGTTTAAGCATTAAATTATTCAGTATTGTTTTAATGCACTGCCTAATTTTAGATAAATCCTCTGTAGCACAGTGATTAGATACTATAAATCTCCATTGGTGATGTACTGGACTTTTTACTATACTGTTACCTCTCTCAGGGGAGATGTCACATCATGAAGTCTTGGATGCAGTTTCTGCGGGCACAAGTGTGATACTCAGTGACCATAGCAACAGTGAACGTGGTTTCCTGTCTGTGCTGAGAGAAAAGCTGTTGGTGCATCTGTCAGATTCTGTTTCTGTCCAGTTGTCCCAGAGAGATAGGGACCCACTCGAAATAGTCTAACTTTATATTAAAGTACTTGGCAGAGAATGTTAGTCATGTTAGAATGTTTTAGGTGATTTGAATTACACATTGATTGACATGCAATAGATAATTTTTTTTCCCCTGAGAGAACAAATGAGAAATTGACTATAAACAGCACATTGTACTTATATTCAGCTTACGGATCATAGTCACTCATTAACATGAGGTCCCCCAGCTCGTAAAATGCCATATACTATACTATTGCTCAATGTCCTTATGGTTTTTCAAGAAGAACGAAACAAATAGGTTACCGCTATCAATTTAATATTAATGTTCAATAAACTGGATGAACGTCATAATATAAATTGCCATTAGTTTTGTAAAGAAACCTGTGTATGACGAATAAAAGTAAAGCATACTAGATTTGAATTTGGAATACCAAAGTGTACCTTAAATTGCGTGTTGTGATTATGAGCATTGCAACAAGAATATGTGCAAACCCAGCAGAGGCAAGTTAAATATACATTTTAAATAGTTTATTGTAACAATTCAGGCTACAATATAATGGTCAATGTTGATATACAGTAATATAGCCTATATGATTTTAAAAGCAACATATATAGAAAGGTTTTCCAAGTTAACTTTGTGGCCTTTACTTACAAGTGTTTTTAAAAAAACTCAATATCCTAAAGATCTTATTTTGAAGGTTTTAAATAGTAGTTACAAAACCCTTCAAATCACATAAAATGACAACCTTCTGACAGCTGTCTAAAATCAGCTTGTTGTCTTGCAATCTTAGCAAAACCTGTCTATTGATACAAATTTAGATTTATCAAAAAAAGATTAGGACTACTTACTCCTGAACGACTACATTTACTCTTACATACTGCACTGAATACTCATTTATGCTACAATTTTCAAATGTGCATAAGCAGAAATAAAATACATGGTTCAGAGAGTAGCAATACAAACAGTGAAAAGATATCTGCACATTTAACAGTGGCCAATGGGTTTGCTTGTAATCTAAAACTAAAAATATTTTATTACATAAAAATCTGTTGTCTATCAAAACACAAAATATTACACAAATACTTACACATGATTTAACAGTGTGGTCCTTAATTGTTCAAAATGTGTTCCTCTATATGCAAAGAAACTTTTTTTCCCCCCATAGGTTTTTGGATCAAGTCAGAGGTTAAATCACTTTTTTTTTTACAAAAAACAAAGCTTAATATCCACTGATAATAAAAAAAAAAAAAAAGGAAAGAAAAAGCATAAACATACAACATTTACATTCTCACATGCAGGAAGTTAAAGTATAAAAAGAAGCTTAGGAAAGAGATGGGCCATCTTCAATCTTAAGTAGAGCCAATTGGCCAATGTGACTGCTGCACAAAACAAATGTGAAACAATGCCTGCTGTTATGGCAACTATCTGTAACAGTAATCAGAGACCATAAAACAGTCCATTTGCAGAGAGTCATTGACACATTAACAGTTGTGGACAATCTAATGTGACTAGATGAACGAGGATCTCCATAGCACAGTAAACATGTCCGCTGCATAGGGAAACTCGGTTCAGTCCCAACCATTGTCCTTAATCATGTGAGAAAGCTCAATGATGAACTTCCCCTCTTTGTACTTCTGACTGGACTCAAATGCTTGCTCCTGAACATAGGACAATTGATAATTAGCATAAATAACTTGCCTGTCCAGTAAAGCTTAAAAAATTACTTCAAGCAGACTGCACTGTTGAGTCCATTATACTCTATAGAGAAATTGATTATTAAGTTTATCAAGTCACACTTACATATTTCCAGCCCAATGTGGTGTGGCAACTTTCACAGTAGATATCGGCAACAGCATGAAGCCCTGTCAACAGCACCCTCTCTTCTGCTGGGCCACAGCCGACATTAACCCTGAAAAGAACAAATACATATATTTCTGTCTGAGAAATCTAAACTTTTTTTTTTTTTAACCAATCAAACAATTTAAATATAGTGAAAGTCAATTCATATTAAAAAGGTTAATTATGAGGATAACAATGCTTTGCATAGGAAAAGAGCAGACTCACACTGAATTGAATAGGTATGCCCGCCCCTGGCTGCCCTGGAATGACTGAAACACAGATCTGACCGTTAATTCACTAGGAATACAGCACTAGAGTTCTATGCTATATAAATGTTTTACAAGTCCAGTTTCCACAAAGAGTGAATTTCAGTGCTTTATGCAAGTATGGTACAGATTAATGCACTACTTTACAACTCACTCAATATTCACCTTGGAGATCAGGTCATCGTGGTTGGCTAAATGAGCTCGACAGTGCACACAGCTGTACCTACGATGGCAGGAATCCAAGTATGCTTGAAAGGTCTTGGCCTTGGTCAGCTTCACCATGTCTGAAGAGACAGAACAATAATGACATTGCAGCTGCATTAAAGTTGCACTGCAGTTTAACAGAGGAGAGGTTTAAAAAAAAAAAGGGGGGAGGAAAGGGGTTTAAAAAAAAGAAGTCCCATTGCAATTTTATCGAATGTTTCCGTCTAAAGGCAAGACGAGTAAATATGAGGGCTGAAATTAAACCTCGCTTCCTGGTTCATAGTGCACACGAGGAAACGCTACGAGAAATTATAAACAACACAGTGACCTACTTAGAAACATACAGGTAGGGCTGACGATAAAGCCAGTGAGAACAAACTAAACACTGTTTTTTGGTTACAATTCTTAATTTAATAATTTTCCTTGCATAAGAAGTAAAATAAGATTCGTGTTTTTAAGTCTAAGACAATACTTGAAAACAAGCAATATATGCAAAGCACTAGTTTACAATTAGTTGAAAAATACAAAAATAAATTTAAAAAATGATTCACCATAGTATTTAGTAACCAACACACCATTACCCTCACATATTTTATTATAGATGGCTACTTGTACTCAAAATGTGTATATATCAGCCTTGCTTGCTTGCTTGCTTAATGAATATAAAATAATGTCAAAAATATAACTTACCTCTTATCGATGGCTTCTACTTTACACAGCTAACTTTAGCCCCCGGAGTCCGCTTGTTATATTCGTAGACAAACAAACTTAAAACGCACTTTAAGAGCTTTTATAAGATTGGATTCAGCGATCGACGCAATCAAATGTTTTCAGCAAATCAGCAAGCCAGTCGTACAATTAAGACATTAAGAGGTCTTAAGAAAACCAGTGCTTTAATGTTAAACTACTGAACTTTTAGCAAGGATTTAATACCTCAAACGGTTTATTGCCCTTCCTTCAGGTTTTTACTAGCTATATTTAATTGACTGTACGCAAAACCACCTCTCTAAAGAGGACCGCACTGGCCACTTCCGCCTTTTAATTTTTGACATAAAAGCTATTTAATAAACTTAGCTGAGCAACTGTCGTCGAGACGAAGAAATACTTCAGGCAGAAGGTTTGTTTACAACGAGAGTTCAATCTGATGTCTAAGATACAAATACCTCACGTACAGCAATAACAAACCCACATTCGACCAATTGGTTTGCAGAGACCGACTAGCGAGGAAGTGGGTTGGCCAATAACTTGGCTAAAGCAATCAGAAACTGTATATTATTTTGAAATGGTTATACTTTGGTTCACTTTATAACACAAATTTTTTGATTGGTTTTGATCGAAGTTTGGTATGTGCCACTCAATCTATGCCTAAAGGTTGTTATTAGTTCATCGCCTAATGATGGGGCAGTGTTTGATTGATTTTGAAATTCTGAAAAAAACAACTGCGCATCACAGTATTTCGGGAAATATCCAGCATTATTTAGTTTTGGGTCACTTGTAATGAACATTAGTGACAATGAAGATCCGAAGATTAACTCGAGTTCAACCCCCAAATAGTTTTGAAGATCGTCCACAGACTATATTTTATTAACCAAATAATTTAATGATTTTTCCCACCAGTTTCAGATGTGGGAGTAATGTAAACGAAATACGAACACATCTCATTATCACCATATTAAACAGGTCTCCAAGAACAGATCACGATTTTATATTGTAGCAGTGACTGGAACGAACGACTCAGGGTGCGACTGTTTGGAATACTGCCATCTCTTTTATTGAACAGATCTAGTAACAAAAACTCACGTCCACTCACTCCCTTGGTGGACAGACCCTGAAGCCACCAACACCGTTTGTCTCTGAAATGAACGCTCTGTGCCACATGTTCTTGTGAAAAGGTCGATCTCAATCAGTCTGGATATTCAATCGTTATATTTTTGCGTTGTGCAAAACGCTTTACGGAGACAGCATTTCCTGGGCCTGAACCCAGGAAAAATCGTTTAGCAGGTAGGGAGAAATCTTGAGAGAAAACTGGCTTTCTCTGCTGACCAACACCTGGAGCTATATCAATCTTAAATATGTCCAAAAACGTAATAATGACTAATTATTTAAATAAATATTTAAATAATTTATCAAAATATATACATACATTAGTTAATAATAGTACAATATAAGCTTTTGATAATATTTAATATTTACAACTCACATAACAAATGAATTTAAGCAATTTAACAATGAATTAAATTTCATGCTATGAAAAATTATATATAATGAGACTTAAAACCATCCAAACACCTTTTCAAAGTGCTCATAGGTATGCTATGGGATTTTTCTACAAGGTACCATGGTGACTGATGGGTGGGTGTGCATGTATGTATTTTGAAAGGATAGAGGGGTAATCAGTCATTACTCCTGTAGCTCCCACTGCAAACGCTGCCTCAATGTCTCTGTCTTCATTACAAACAAAGAGGTGCACCTGAAAAAAAGGGAGTAAGAAACATTCTGTTCTGTTACTTCATGGAGGTTGGTGCTTTCAACAAGGGTGTTCTGAGAGTTTAGGAAAGGTTAGAGGGTTAGTTTCAGTCTCTTTAAAATATTGTTGGATATCCCCACACAGGCACACACACACACAAACAGTGGCCAGTTTACACCACCCCATTCATGAAGTCAGATCGCTCCTTCAGAGTCAGGTCGCAAAGACTTGCAATACAAAACAGGCAGATAGGCATCAAGGCATCCAGTGACTGTTCGATTGAAGGTAGGAATGAGCAAAACTAGTGACCTAACTGTTGAGCATGGTATTACCATCTGTGCCAGTGCAACATTTCCAGTATGTGTACATAGTTTATTAGGTACATATACAATGTCCTGCAAAAGTATTCAGACCCCTGACCAATTCTTTCAATTCCAAATGGTACATTGACATTTTGTTCTGTTTGATCATTTATTAGAACAAAGAAAACAATTAATTTAAGGTGACATTTGTTTTATGTTGGGAAATATTTCAGTTTATTATTTGTCTTATGTTGCTTGTATAGGTTTTCAATCCCTGTGCTGTAGGAAGCTCCTAGTTTACACAGGTGAAAGAAATTGCCCTAACAAGGACACAGTTACCTGACCATTGGCCTCTACCTGTGAACCATTAAAGTTGCTTTCACATTTTCTGGATAAACTCCCCACTGTTGAAGGATCATTTGTCAGGCTGTGACTCTGGAGGAAAATAAAGCCTAAAGAGCAATTTCCAGAAGTTAGACAGAAAGTACAAATGCACAGGTTAGGAAATATGTATACAATGATATCCATGTGTCTGGATACCCCAGTGAGCCCAGTTGGATTAATAATGACAAATCTGTCAAGACAAATGGGTCAAAACTGTGTGCAAAGCTGGTACTTATCCCAAAAGACTAAAAGCTGTTATTGCAGTAAAGGGTGACTTTTCCAATACAATTTTGGGTTGAATACTTATGTAAGCAATATATTTCTGTTTTTGATTTCTGATTTTTCATTTCGCAACATAAAACCTCACCTTACAATAATTGACACTGAGTGTCAGGGTTTTAAAATAAATTATTAAATAGAACAAAATTCCAATGCTCTTTGTAATTCAGTTACATGAGAGAATTGGTCAGGGGTCTGAATACCTATGCAAGGCACTATATATACAGACAGGTGACAAATTAAGGAAAAACCAACATGGAGTGTCTCAGTAAGGTCTCACCACGAGCTGCCAGAACAGCTTCAGTGCGTCTTGGCATAGATTCTATGAGTCTCTGGAAATCTACTGGAGTGATGGAACACCATTCTTACAAAAGATATTTCTTAATTTGGTGTTTTGTAGATGGTGGTGCAGAGCGCTGTCCAAGTTCTCCATAGGTGTTCAATTGGTTTCAGGTCTGATGGCTACAATGGCCATAGCATATGAATCACATCATTTTTACATTAATCAAATTCACCCCTCATGCCCTGTGGATGGGAGCATTGTCATCCTGGAAGAGACCACTCCCATCGGGATAGAAGTGTTTCACCATGCGATAAAGGTGATCACTTTGAAAATCTTGAGGAAACAATAGTTTTAAAATGGTTTGTATGCATTAGCCGTAATTCAACCATGCAGACTTGCAGAGTCATAGCTGGACCCAATGATGTCCACAGCATGATTGTGCAAATCATTACAGATCCATCACTGTGTTTAACAGTTGGGAACAGGCACTGTGGGTTTCCTTTTTCCACATGGTTTTGTGCTCATTACAACAGGTTATGCATTGCTGTACATTTTCCTTACATGTGGTTTCTGAATGGCAGCCCTACTAAAAAAAGTCAGCTTTGTGGAACTCATGGCGTTCAGTTTTTGGTGTAGATGTTGTTCTGTTTTTTTTTTTGTGGCCATTGTTTTGTGGTTATTAGCAACTATACTATTGAATATCTGTCTATCCTTGTCTGAACTTTGACCACTTTTTCTATTTCCTGATGCAGTTTACCCTTGTTTGGTGTGACACTTCCCCATGGCACATCAAATACTTTTGCCATTTCTGCGACTGACACGCCTGCAATTTGACGCAATTCAACCTCTTTCAAAATCTGTTTGATCTCATGTTGCTCAAGAATCTCACAAATTAATTGGTTGGTTAAATTGGTTAAAGATGTAATTTTTAATGGAAAACGTTAGTGTTACAACCCGCTAGCTCTGGGATGGGAAGTTGTTTGTTTCGTGTGCTGTGCCATATATTGTGTGCAGGTCTGAACTCCCTCCCAGAGAATTCCAGCCTCCCAGGATGACATCACTCTTGCTCCCGCCTCCCAGGATGACACCACTAATTGACGGCCATTTATAAAGAGGAGGAGGAGTAAGAAGGGGGAAGGAGATGTTGTGGAGAGTGGTGTTAGAAGGCTTGTTAGTTGTGTGGCTTATACTTGATATTCTGACTGCTGTACTGGTTTTTGACTGTTGTCTGGTTTTTTTGACAATGAGTTTGGTTATCCCTACTTCTGTTTATCTGTTTGGCCATTTTGTACAAACTGTATATATTGCACTTGGTTCACCAGCAGTAGGGGTGTGCCTGCCATTTCTTTTGGGAAAGGGGTTATTTTGGTCTCTGTTTTGGATTAGGGAGTTAGGGAAGGATACTTGTTTTCCTTTTTTCCTTTCAGGTTAGCTAGCTACCAACCCAAGAATCCTTTTGTTTATTATTTTGGCCTTGGCTCACCCTGAAGGTACGTCTGGTGTTTGGTTGTCTTTTTGTATAGTTGTATGTATATATCGTTTGTTACAATATTCCACCATTTGTTAACACAAACCTGGTTGTGTTGTTCTTCCTGACTGCCCTCAGTTAAAGATCTAAGTCAACTGAATCCCGAGCTGGTTACTCTGCGGCCTAACCTAGAATGGGTCGTAACATTAGTAATTAGAATTTAAATTAATATAAAACTTATTTGCGTTTAGGTCACTTCAAAATATGACTGCTTTTCGGTAAGGTTTTTACCTTATTTTGTCTACCCTCTGTGTATGTATGTATATATAGAATTTATATTGGTCTCCCCAAATAATTCCTCATTTACTCAATATAACACAAACGCACTGAGAGAATAATGCCCGTTACCTGAATTCCTCGCTTCGCCAAGTGTTTAAACAAACTTTTTCGCATGGTCAGTCTGAAACAAAAAATCATCATAGTGCTTCTTTTGTTGTAAAAATGATTGTTATTATCACTTATTAAAAGTAGTATTATATAATTTTAAAAAGTACAGGTTAATATAAAAAGTGATTATGGCAGTAGAAATACTCACTTTTCAATTAGAAAAATGACCATTCCATTCCTAAGAATAAAAGATTCTGGAACATATGTCCTGAAAATAAGTGTAGGGGATTGTAAATATTTTTTTAAACACTCTATAATACATAGACAGAGTTAATTCTTTGCTCTGTAGATAATACATGTATGCAAAATACAAACTTATAAAATAAAAATAGGCAGTAAAAAGCTTAAACCTGGGACCAAATCAAGACTTTCACAACCCACTAATCACGTCTAATACAATTGTATATAATAGCATTTTGTTTATTTGTTAGTATGTTATTGATTATACACATAAAAAAAGTTATGGGTTGCCAAAGTTCTGATTTGGGCTCAGCCTCAGTAGGTTTATGCTCTTTACTGTCTATTTAAATATAAAATATTATTTTTTTTGTAATTTAATGCAGAAATGAAACCTGTACACACACACACACACACACACACACAAAGGCCTTGAATTAGATTCACCTGTTGATAATCTGGGGCAAGTAGAACTGCAGAAAGCTTTCTCCCAAAGGCACAAAGGGAAGGAGGCCAGTGTAGTACAGCAACAGCAGTTGAAGCCCTTTAGTCATTGTGAACATGAAGGGCATGACAGAATTCTGCCAATATATAAACAGAGATTCATCTTTTTTTCTACATCGTTATATAGTTTTCAAATTTGCTTCAGAACTTGACAACATGGAACTTTTATAATTAATGTCCGGTCTACACAACCTGCTCCACACCTTTAAAACAAAATTATTTATTTATAATTAATAAGTAATACTTTTTAGAACTTTTTGCATTACATACATATTAAACCCCATTTGGATGGAAAACCTATAGTGAAAAGTGTATTATACAGCACGCACACTGCCTAAATCAGGCTCTTCCTCCAAAGTCAGCCACCATGATAGGAGGAAATAGGTTAAGGATACCTCCAAAAGTAATTTTTAAAAGCACGAGAGTTCACCAGCTGAAACTGAAACTTGAGTCAACAATATCCCATCTGGCCTTTTTGGAAGATTGGTGGAAAGTATTTCAGAGAAAGAAAAGGGAAAAATGTGTTCAATATGGAAAATATACTCAGTAGCCAGTTTATTAGGTACACCAATCTACTACCAGGTCCGACCCCCATTCACCTCCAGAACAGCCTGAATTCTTCAGAGCATGGATTCTACAAGGTGTTGGAAATGTTCAGCAGGGATGTTGGTCCATGCATAGTTTTATCCCAAAAAATTTCTATTAGGTTAGGGTCTAGGGATTGCACAGGTCACTCAAGTAAACTGAACTTGCTGTCATGTTCCTGGAAACATTCTGACTATACGTGCTTTGTGATGTGGCACATGATCCTGCTGGAAGTATCCATGTGACAAAAGGCAAACTGTAGCCATGAAGTGATTCACCTGGCCAGCAACAATGTTCAGATACACTGTGGTGTTCAAAAGTTTCTCAATTGGTATCATTCCTGAAAATCATTCCTGAAACCACTGCTACCAGCTTTACTCGGGGAGGTGCAATCAACCTATTTTTTAAGTTATTTTTGTTTTCTTCACTGTTTTAGCTCATTTCTGTAACTCATAAAAGTTTGTACACGTTTGTAATTCAGCCAAATCACTGGATGGGGGTAAATCATTTGTAGAGATTAAACACAATAGCTAGCTAGATATCCATACAACCATGGTACCTCTTTCCGACATTTCTTCATGATGCTTGATTTAACACTGGCCCACACAGTAATTTTTTCTCTGTCGTATTGTTTTACAAGTGAAGATATCTGTAGGCGAGACAACCAAAGTTTAATATGGACCACATACCACCTGAGGAGATGCTAGTAACTACACTGTTTACACCAAGAAAATATAACTAAAAGATTTTGCTGTCTAAAACTAAATTTGCTGTCTAAAACTAATTATTGCAACAGGTTTGACCATTTAGTTCTACTCTACTGAAATTTTACCTTCTTAATTAGCAACTCATTATCCTCTTTGATCTCAATGTTGACAGGCATGTTAGGGAACTTTTTGAAAATGTCTTCTAACTGAACAAATCTTCTGTCATCTCCAGTACTGTAACGGCCTGAGAGAAAGAAGCCAAATACACAATGATCATTGCACTGGATACTGCCGCATTCACACTATTCAAGCAGAATAGCAACTAGACATCTCTCAGAGCTTCAATTTTGACAAAATAAAAAACATACCTGCATAAAATGTGACCTCTAGTCTTTCTTTATAAAGAGGCAAATCCTAAAACAACACGATATTGGGAGATTATTTGGGCCCTCTCTACTTACAAACTTTGTGTTAGCAACAATACAGCATGAAATATGAATCATATGTATCATAAAGTTAATAACAGATCCTTAGAAAGGAAACATGAGTTCCAACCTCTAGATTCAAAGATGAAATTGTGACATCATGTCCAGTCTGTCGCAGCAGGTTCTCATCATGTGATACAACCACAAAATCATCCCTGGTTAGGTGACAGTCTAGTTCCAGCATATGTGTTCCTTCGTTTACCGCACTGAATCAAAGAGATCAGATGGCTCATTTACTTTTCCACTGAAACTCAAACAATAATAAAAGGTCTGCTTTACTTACTGTGTAAATGCTTCCATTGTGCTTTCTATCTTCTCTCCCGCTCCTTTATAAAAGAGACAGTTACACAAAATGTTGAACCTAAGTTGAGACACTTCTGATAAGGTCATTGAGGTTGTCTTTAAATGCATATAAAAATAATTCACCCCCCTTGGATGTTTTATATGTTTTAAATATTGAATCATAGTGAACTTAATTTGACTTTTTTTACACTGATAAACAGAAAAAGACTTTCATATCAAAGTTAAAATACATTTATACCAATTAGTCAAAATTTATAACAAATATTAAACATAAAATTATTGATTATTGGTATTCACCCCCTTTAATGCAACTCACCTAAATCATCACTGTGCAACAAACTGGTTTTAGAATTACCTCAGTTAATTAAATGGAGATCACATGCGCACAGTCAAAGTGATTCGATTAAAGAAATTATAAATACACCTGTCTCTGGAAGTTCCACTCACTGGTGAGTCAGTATCTTGGGAAAAACAACACCATGAAGACAAATGAACACTCCAAGCAGATCCATGAAAAGGTTATTCATAAACATAAATCGGGATGGATACAAGAACGTTTCCAAGTCCCTGAATATCACTTGGAGTACTGTCAATAAGTCAATAATTAAGAAATGAAAAAAATATGGCACAGCAGTAAATCTGCCTAGAGCAGGCCGTCCTCAAAAACTGAGTGACTGTGCAAGAAGGGGACTAGGGAGGCCAACAAGAGACCTGTGACTCCTCTGAAGGACTTACAAGCTTCATTGGCTGAGATGGGAGAGACTGTGCATACAACAACTGTTGCCCGGGTTCTTCATAAGTCACAGCTTTATGGGAGAGTGGCAAAGAGAAATCCACTATTGAAAAAAAAAGAAAAAACAAATCGGCTAGTTTGCCAAAAGGCATGTGAGAGACTCTCTGAAGTCACCTGGAAGAAGATTCTATGGTCTGATGAGACCAAAATGGAGCTTTTTGGCCATCAAACCAGATGCTATGTTTGGCGCAAACCAAACACCGCACATAATCAAAAATATACCATCGGCAAAATACAGGGAAATCCTGGAGGAAAAGCTGATGCAGTCTGTAAGAGAACTGAGACTTGGAAGAAGATTTGTTTTCCAGCAAGACAACGATCCCAAGCATACAGCCAAAGCTACACAAGAATTGTTTCAAAACAACAATGTTAATGTCCTAGAGTGGCCAAGTCAGAGTCCATACCTCAAGCCAATTGCGAGTCTGTGGATAGACTTGGAAAAAGGCTGTGCACTCACGATCCCCACGCAACCTGACAAAGCTTGAGCAGTTGCAAATAAGAATGGGGAAAAATTGCAGTGTCTAGATGTGCCAAGTTGATATCCACCAATTATTTTGTGTTTATTTGTTATAAATTTAGACTAATTGGAAGAAATTGGATGAGAGTCTTTTTCTGTTGATCAGTGTCAAAAAAGTGAAATGAAGTTCACTATGATTCAATATTTAAGAATAAAATAAAATATAAAAACATCCAAGGGGGTGAATACTCTTTATAGGCACTGTAACAAAGAAAACTTTGTTTAAAAGAAAAAAATAATAATTAAAAAAGTATCCATATAGTACCACAAACCTCAAGGTGTTCTTGTTTAACTTACCCCCTCTGTGGGAAATGTGGTTGCAGTAAAAAGCTGAGCGTTTCTTCTTGTGTAATATTTGAGGGTTCTTCAAAAGGTAGAGTGAGGCGAGGGTGTAACCCCCAAGTGCTGGAAGGATGTGGAAAAGGTAACTTGCCATTGTGACCATCGAGACTCCACACTACGAGAGAATAAGTGAACAACCTAGGCACTCAAGTTGCTCATTTTACATGAAATGTATACATAACAGCATTTAGATACAATTTTACCATATAAAGCTATCTAATGTCTTCTAATTACTTAGAACTTAGAGGACAGTAATTCAAAACTTCTTCAGTAAGCTTCCAAAAAGTCCAAAAAAAGTTCCAAAAAAATGTTTCCTTCAAAAAGTAACATTTTATCTGTTTTTACCAACTGAATGCTGAATTTATCCATACCCACATTTAGATGAGATCTCCGGTTTATATGCAAGAAAACATAAACTTTAAACTACGATTAGCCAGGTTGTTGTGTTTCCCTGTCTTTTTAATTTCAGATGACTCCCCAAGTATTTGCTTGTCAATCAGTATTTATTAAAGACTTTGATCACATTAAATAAAATAGTATTTAACAGCATTTTCCTTTTATTATTAGAAAAATCATTATACTTACAGAAAAAAGTAAACCCTATTAAATATAAATTTTATTAAATCTGATTAACAGGGCGTATACATACACACACACACATATTTCTTCATAGATAAATAATTTTTCATTTCATCTACTTATTTTTACTCACAGGAGCAGAATACGTTCCAACCTCCCTCTCAACAGTGGTAATGTGGCACGTCACCGTACTTGTAAACCTTGTTGCAGTATCTTACGTCTATATATACCACCAATGTTTTATTGCTGCAAGACTGACAATGTGAATATGCACGTGAATGTGGTTAACTACTCTGCATAATACAAAGTCCTACGATAGAAAAGGGAAATTACAAAAAGGCAAGTCTATCTTATGGTTTCTACTGATACAAAACTAGGGCATTTGATTACCCATATATTGTTTATCTGGAGAAAGTAGATATAAATATTTAACCTTAAATACAGCACGTGTTTAACAATTAGTAAACAGTTAACACTATTTAAATTGTTCCCTTTCCATAAATGTGTGGTTAAATCAAGTGACCATCACACCTTAAAAATTTGATATGCATTACGTTTGATTTGAAATATAGATCATGTGATTACAAGGAAAATAAATAAATTATCAATACCATTCCGTTCCCTTTTGAGTGGGTTTGAGGTAAAAACAAGTGACTATCACACTAGAGTTGGGTGCTGATGACTTTATACTGACCAAAACACTTCAGTGCCTGATGTAGTTAACTATTCCTGGCAATGAATATAGTATAATGTGGAACAAAGCCAGCTGACTGTTCTAGCAGCTTAATGATTAAATCAGACAGGCATTGACAATTAACAGGGCTATATCTGTGTTTCCACAGTAACAAGCTACTAGCTGTTTGACAAAGGTTGGCCATCAAAATCCAGGGCAACAGTCAGCAGTATAGAATGTTGCCACTACCAGTCTACAATTTCTGAGAACACAAATCACTTTTGAAAGTGCAATTCTATTATATAAACAATACGCAGTATTCAATAACCTAGGATATAAATTAGAACATATTTTACAACCACTCTCTCAAAGAAACATGAATCTAAAGGACTACATATTAACATGAAGACCCATTAAAAGTAAAAAATAAAAGCATCAATTGAGAATAGTATGTCTTGTGTCACATGATATTTGGTCACAAGTGAGATACATTCTGATCTCACATTTAGCTTATACAACTTACCTTCCATTAATGCACTGTAGTGTTCAGTCCAAAATGGGCAATTGCCATATTTTCTATCATTAAAATTGCCAAAAACAAATTCCCATAAAAAATGACACTCACAATTCATGATTAAATTTTTATTTAATAGATGTATAGAACTCTGTTTCTTTGTTCCATTATTCACTTTA
The DNA here is from genome assembly GCA_025775045.1 of Hiodon tergisus. Lineage (NCBI taxonomy): Eukaryota > Metazoa > Chordata > Actinopteri > Hiodontiformes > Hiodontidae > Hiodon > Hiodon tergisus. The sequence continues at coordinate 3,681,081 of JAOVYW010000039.1, forward strand.
TAATACCTATATTATTTCCAGACAATAATCTGTGAATTTTGAGTATAGCATTAAATACCTATTCTTAAAATAATTTATTTTAATATTTAGAAAAAAAGAAAAAAAAGATTTCAGAAAGATTTATGTATTTTTAAACATCCAAAAGCAAAAAGGAAGGTAAACTAAAACTGACCACAATTTATTTTTACTTCAACTCCCTTTTCTGTAAAAAAAAAAAGAGTAAGCAAGCAATTAAAACCAAAAAAGGCCAAAATCGACAGCAATAAAAACGGCTAAAATTAAATAAAAATACAATAAGATAGCCATTGAAATTTGGATGACCCATGTGCCCCATTCACTGTTAAACTACAATAAAGTATGGTCCCATTCATTTGCGTTATTTTCCAGGTAAAAGTATGAGGCATTATTTATAATTAGTTCTCTGTATACAGCATTGCACCATAAAGGGGCCAATTGAGTGAACACACGACCATTCTGGCCCTTTAAGGAAAACCTTTTTTTACACAACAACAAATCACAACTACTTACAGTACCACCTTCAACCCATGCTGTGCCATAAACTTCAAATGTCTTCATTTATTGCGAGTCAAGATTACTTATGGATTAATTAATCTCTGCAGTTATACACTTGATAACATCCTATTAGGGATTCATTTTTATTCAGTATGATTTCTCAGAGACTACTGAGAAATCCTCAAACCAGGGTCATTTAAACCAGTTTCTTTACTTTCAGGGTTTTCCTCAACACTAATGGCAAATATGAGGATTAGACTGAAACATACTCATTACAAAAATAATATGGAACTTCCTAATGAGTAATTTCACAACTAAGTGATGGTTACAGAATACTACTGAAACCTGTATGACAGCTGCACTGCTGTCACTTGTATGTGCATCCTATTAACAGCATGTAATTAGTAACGTCCAAAATAGTCATTAGCTCTTTATTTGATTTATAAACATAAAAGGCAAAATATCAAATTATTTCAAATATAAAAGTTATTTTATAGGTAAGGGTCTCAGAAATATAAAGTTGTCAGAACTATTGAGATATGGACTTCATTCACCACAGTCATTATGTAAGCCCTTTTAGGATTAATATGGAGTCAAAAAAATGGATTGGCTAATCAGATTCCTACACATGGAGATTGCACTTGTGTGTGGTACTGCATGTGAAATGGAACGCCACAGTGACAATGTGCAGTTTCCTTGGTCAACATGTTGGAGGAGGAGGACTGCACAGCTAACGGCAGATGTCGCCTCTCCAAGGAGAAGAGAGAAGATAGAGAGGGACGAGATAGAGGAATCACATGATACTTGAAGGGAGTGATGATTGAAAAGGGAAGATGGGACTAAAAGGACATGACAGAGAAACGTTATGGCAAAGTCTGAAATAAATGTCAATAAGAATCAGTGAACACCTAGAATATCGTTCATGACCTGCACTGTCTAAAACACATTCCAAAAGAACAAACTTAGAACAAACCAACTATAGTGAACCATTGAAAGTCTAAATAATAGCATACAACTCGATAGCAAAAACTTCAAGAGCAATTATCAAACCGTATTATTATTATTATTATTATTATTTTCTGACCAAACAAATAGATATAAAGAATATTTACACGCAAAAAAAATAAATAATCTTTTACCACTCGCTGAAATCAGAGATGAAACATAGGACATAGGGACTGAAGTTCAGAGACAGGGTGGTAAAAAAATTAAATAACTAGAGATTAATAAACTAGAGATCAGTGTGTTACATTTAAAACAATGAGTAGATGTGGAGCCAAACAAAGGAATCCCCACCGTTTTCAACAATCAAATTATCTGTAAATCCAATTCCATAGGAAAAAGTATTCTATAGAACACAAGCAAGTCTCTGTATAAAACACTCCTCTCTCCCTCCTCCATTCTGGTAAAGCACTAGCATTGACCAATACAATTTTACAGATATTTTAACATAACTTACACACAAAATATTAAACTGAATAAAAATAAATGTAAATTTAGTGTGATTGATGCTCAACTATCAGTTATATGAAAAATAAAATAAAAGGGATTGTAATTATTTAAATTTATGATTGTTCAAATATACGCTCAAACAAAATAAACCACTACACATATACAGATCAAATCAATTCCCTCTCTGTCACAATATCCCACCAAATAATAAACAGAGAACAAATGGACTGACAGGGTACATGGAGAGTGCAGAAAGCAGAGGGGGAGCCAGAAATGAATGATAATATTCACGTAATATTTCAATTGCTATAGTATTAAAGCTACAAGGATGAAACCCAATTAAGACACAGCTTCCCCTCAACATACAGATCATACTTTTTTAAATATACATTTCAGGGTTTTTATACAATAAATTATGTTTTGATGATTGTGTCATCCGTTTCCTAAACTGTATGCTGCTTCGCCATCTGTTTTTAGAGCTGAAATATATGTACAAAGAATGTAAGACCACAAATGCATCTGATTTCAGATTACACAACAAGTACTATGCATGCAATACATATCAGATCTTCAAGGTTTATTTTTTCCAAAATATAGTTAAATATTCATTTGCGTATCAGTCATACCCATCATTTATTTAAATTTAAAAGGCAATTCTCTGCTAAATTAAACCACAGGAAAGCGTTTGGTTAGTCGTCACATTTATCAGTTCATCTTGTTATGGGCATCCATTTTGTGATTGCTCAGGCCTAAACAAACACTGACCCTCGATTCAGCTGGCAAACATTTTTCTAAAGAAGTTGACTCCCTAGAAGCCTTTTATGTGTATTTACTTTAGATTCAACTGAAATATGCAATTTGGCATGTCTTTATATGATGCATACATACACACAACACATATACACACATATATATTTTATATATATATATATATATATATATATATAAATAAAAATTAACACACATTCTTTCTGTATCTTTATAAATACTACTTTCCTCCACCTCCTCTTCATTGTTCCCTCTTCCCATTCTCCACCCTTACATCATCTCTCAGGAGCCTTGATAGTTGGCCTGGAAACGTGCAGTCTCCTCGTAAATGAGCTCTTTGAGCTTTTCCTTGGGCAAGTCATCCAGCTCCATGTCAAATGTGAATGGTTCTTCTGCAACTGGCTACACACAAACACACAATTAACATGACGTTTGACCCAGTCTACTGGTTGACAAAATGACAAAAACTCCATCTGACAGTGATAAGGAAAGGGTTACAATGAATAAAGGCTGCACACATCAGTAAACTATACAGTATTCACACATGCAGCATGGATAGCATTATAAGTAAATCAAAGTCAGGGGGTATCCAAACTCACAAAACAAAAGCATCACACATTAAATACATGTATTCACAAATGAAAAGCAACAGGCGTGCATGTGCACTACAGAGGATCGTAATTTCCAGAGATAAATGACTGATTAGATTTGCTTATACTCATCTTACCAGAGGGTATACCATGCAAATAAAAGAAAGGTGTGTGTGTGTGTGTGTGTG
>JAOVYW010000039.1:3684691-3711468 GCA_025775045.1 Hiodon tergisus
GTGTGTGTGTGTGTGTGTGTGGGACTAGATGAGGAACTTTCAACCATCAGCCCAGCTGTGTATATGGCTTTCCGTAGGATTACTTGGCAAAGAGGTGGGCAGACACAATACAGTATTAAGCTGGGGCTCAGGGTTAGGGCAAAGGATGGAAGCATCAACAAAAACAGATGCAGGCATACCTCATCAGTGGGGTCATAATACTGTTCCAGGTAAGGGTGGGCCAATGCCTCCTCCACGGTGATGCGCTTGATTGGGTTGAATGTCAACATGCGGTCAAGCAGATCCAGAGCTGACAGGAAGACCGTGACAAAGTGATATGAACACAAAGGTATTTGACTCTACAGAATAATGAATGCAGTTCAGTGGATGAATAGAGTGACTATCTTAGCAAGTACGGTTTCACATCTAGTATATCTGTAGAAATTACAAGTATATTGAGTGACAACAAATTATCTGTGTTCAAGGTGTTGTATGGTCAGAATTAAGTATTCTTATAGCACAATGCACACCAATGCAGGCTGTGTGAGTATAAAGAGTCCTGTGCTTATTTACAATGCATGTACCTTTGTTGTCAGCTTTTGGGAAAAGTTTGTTCCATGGAATGCTGGGTTTCTGGGGCAGGGACTGTAGATAATTCCTGGCCTTCATGTTGATGATACAGTTCAGGTCATCCTGAGAAGGGGAGCCCAGTATGCCTGAAGGAGGACGGGGATCATTTACAATCCATATCACTGCAATTTGCTAAATTGGAGGATTGCATTAAAAAGCAGACCAGAAATAATGTAACTGCAAAAATCAAACAAATACATATTTTGAGATTCGAAGTTGGATGAACACCAATAATATAAAATAAACATATATATACACTTTTATATAGATAACTTATAGATGGCAAAGTCACAGAAAAGGTTTCAGACCTTTTTCAAAAGCGGACCAACAAAGTCTCTTACCCAGTATGTGGTTGAGCTGGTCCAGATAGTGTTTACCTGGGAAGATGGGTCTATTGGAAAGCATCTCTGCCAGAATACAGCCCACCGACCAGATATCAATAGACTTGGTGTAGCCCTGAAATAATTAAATAACAAATGTACCAGCACCGACAGTAAAGACAGCGTGTTCATGAAGCAGTCCCCCCCCCCCCCAAAAAAAAAAAAAAACACACATTACAAATATGCTGGGTACCTTGGAGTTCAGCATGATCTCAGGAGCACGGTACCAGCGTGTAGCAACATACTCCGTCAGAAAACCTGTGTGATCATGCTCTGGGTCAGCTATCCGAGCCAGCCCAAAATCACAGATCTAAGAGGGGTAAAAGAAACAGAAGTACATGGTAAATAACAAAATTGTTTGTATGTGAACTATATGCTCCATCTCAGGTGAAAAAAAACCTGTAAAAAAATAATATGCAGAATTAGGACAGAAGTGTAACAAATCATGCTTATCTTTCAAATCATGTCAATTCTAAACTATGCCAACTGCCTCCCAAGTGGCTTAGCCAACAAAGACGCTCACCAGAGTGCAGGCAGAGCCCTATGATCCAGAGAGGAAGATTGTATGCGGATCGCATCATTTACTGACTGAGACCGGAGACCAATAGCAGTGGCAGTGTGCTTTCTGGAGGAGAGCGGGAGGGAAATGAACAGCGTTTCCCTCCACTGTGTGGCCTGCAGTCGCATATCACGGGAGGCTGAAATGCGGGCAAGTTGACACATCTACATCCTCCACTAGTGTGATACCAAGGATTTTGGGGCGAAGACAAGACATGCAATAGCACAACTGCAGATCCCACATTGAGGTGAAATTTTTAAATTGGCCATTCCAAATTAAATAAATAAATACAATCCAATCATCAAAATCACCAAATCCAAAGAACTTGGTTGAGGTCTGATGTAATCAAATATATTTATCAATCCAGTTCAGTGGCATTATAGAGGTTTTATGTTCAAAGTAAAACAAGTTTAGTCCCTTTGTAAACATCACCTTGAGGTCACAGGTGGTGTTGATGAGAAGGTTAGAGGGCTTGAGGTCTCTGTGCAGCACATTAGCAGAGTGGATGTATTTTAGGCCTCGAAGGATCTGGTAGAGGAAGTAGCAGATGTGGTCATTGCTCAGCTGCTGGGTCTTTAACAGCTTATACAGATCTGTCTCCATCAGATCCTGAACGATGTAACTGAAGCACATGCTGAGTTAAGGGCATTCACCACAGTCAATATGGAAGCTAAAATTACCCCACAACACTGCAAAAGATCAGTAAATTTAACGTTCAACGTATGTACTCTTGAGATAACCTGCCAAAATTAAAGATTAAATAGAACCACAGACATCAGTGTGATTACTTGATACAAGTGATACAGGAAGTTATGTGCATCATATCCTCATAGCCCATACCCGTTTTGTCACGACAGCATTTTGAGATATGACAAACATCTCATTCTTGTAGAACAACTCGTTCCAAGGTGTCCCACTAGATTTTTAAAAGATTGCTGCAGGGACTTGCATCCATTCAGCCATAAGAGCATAAGTTAGGTTGGACACTGATGTTGGGTAATTAGGCTTGGCTTGCAGTCTGCGTTCCAATTAATTCCAAAGGTGTATGATGGGGTTGAGCTCAGGGCTCTGTGCAGGCCAGTGAAGTTTTTCCCACAGTGATCTAGACAAACCATTCCTGCATGGACCTCACTTTGTGCACGTTGGTATTGTTATGCTGAAACAGGAAACTGTTTCAACAAAGTTGGAATGTCGTCTAAACATCATTGTATGTTGCAGCATTAAGATTTCCCTTCACTGGAAATAAGGGGCCTAGCCCAAACTATGAAAAACATCCCATTATTCTTCCGCCACCAAGTAAGCACCAAGCATTTGGGCAGGTAGCATTCTTCTAGCATCCACCAAACTCAGATTTGTCTGCCGGACTGCCAGATGGTGAAGTGTGATTCATCACACCAGAGGACACGTTTTCACAGCACTGTTCCAGAGTCCAATGGCAGCAACCTTTACACCACTCCAGCCAACGCTTGGCATTACACATGGTGATATTAGGCTTCTGAAGAGTTTCTGACAAACAGTTCATATGCCAACATTGTTTCCAGAAGTTTTTGGAACTCGGTAGTGAGAGCTGCAAGCGAAGACAAACAAACTATGCGCTTCAGCACTCACCGGTCCCATTCTGCGAGCTAGTGTGGCTTACATTTCCACTTACTGTTGACCGGTTCAACTCTAGCAGGACAGAAAATCTAACAAACTGACTTGTCAGAAAGGTGGCATCCCATGATGGGGCCATGCTGAAAGTCACTGATTTTATACATCTGTCAACAACAGGTGTGGCTGAAATAACCACATTCATTCAATTGAAGGGATGTTCGCATATTTTTGGATATGTAATGTACCAGGGGTGATGAAAATAGAAACAAAAACCACAAGGATGGCTGACAGCTCATACCACATTTTTGACCATGCTTAACATAAGGGTAACTTGTGAGCTACCGAAACACTTTATTAAAAGTTTTAACTCCCAATTAATTCATTAATAAATAAATGAATACATACATTTTATTTTAAAACCGCTTTCTTTCTTTTGTAAAGAAGTTTTAAAATCGTACAATTCTGAAAAGCTTATTATTCCAGTTCCCCACATTGAAACTCCATGCTTATCTCTTTAAAAACAAGGCCCTCTATTATTAAAGCTTGCCTTAAAAACAGCCCATATCTTGTTTGCATGCTACTTAAATTAGACCAAGTACAAGATAAACAGGAAAAAAGACAATAACACTGGGTATGTGCACAAGTCACACGTTATGCCTTTTAAAATGGGCACACTGTTTGACTAGGCCTAAGACACAAAGAGGAATGCAGTCCTTTGATTTCAGAATATTTAAAGGTCATACTGTAGAATACCTCTTGTAAAAGCATGTCTATACACATAGATACACACAGAGTCTGCAATCCTGCATTCTTAAAGGCTCAGGGTCTGTAGGAACCATGTTGAGGACAACATCTATAGATATTTTAGAATTAGTCCAAAAGTTGTTCTCTCTTCAATCACTTTAAATTAATAATATTTACTTTTTATAAATAGTCTATGCATCACACAAGCGGTATATCATTCCATCTAAAAAAAAGCCTTGTCACCATATAGCCAAAATCTCTGTCTTATGCAAAGCATAGCACATGATGGGAACCCAAAGCCTTTAACACCCTTTTCCTAACTGCTAAGCACCACAACCTGCCACCCTGCGTGATTTCAGAAGGATACACATCTCTCATGTTATCGATGTTCCGGGCTCTCAGGATGTCGTTGATGCCGATAATATTCTCGTGCCGGAACCGCAATAGGATCTTGATCTCCCTCAGGGTGCGCTGGCAATATGTCTGGTGCTCAAATGGACTGATTTTCTTAATTGCCACACGCAGCTTGTTCACGTTATCATAGGCCGAACTAGATTTGGGGTGTTGACAAAACAGTCAAAAGTCAAAACTGAACAATCTAAATTAAAAAAAAAAAATCATTTTAAAATCTACAAAATAAATGTACAACACACTTTAAATATATTTCAAAACATGAATTTCCAACATCTGGAATTTAATTTGTATTCATTTTAAGTTACTGTAAAATATATCAAGTGTCTTAGCAAGGAATTTGCTTTTGAAAATCACAGTAGTTGACTGACATGAAACATCGTCCGCATCTCTTCACTGCAACTAAAGAGATGCGATTACAACATTTTGGAACCAATAGAAAAAACTAAACTTTATTTTCACACCTGTTTGGAATCGTTTACTCCCTTTGTTATGAAAACAGGTAGAGAATGGCGGGATCAATGTGGTACATGACGAGGTAACTACTACCGAAAAATCGAAATAATCGATTAAACTGCAGTTAGTCAAACAACAGTGTCGGTTCGTTTCAGGAGCCACTGATATGTCATTTCAGCCATTCAGACCATTATACACTGGACAATAGTATTTAGCCCCTAAAATATATTTGCAACATTGTAAAGAGGAGATAAATAAAGTCGACCACGTAAATATATGCTCAGTGAACAGCACACGCCATTAATGCATTTTAATTTTAGATCATGGAGACCTGCACCATAATTTAACACTTCCTGCATCGTGAAAAAGCAGCTAGAATTGCTAGCAGTCTCAACCACGCCTAAAATGGTCTGCAGGTAGTTTGCTAGCTACCTTCCGATGCCACACAAATAAGCATCTAAACAAAACTGTATGCAACGACAGCGAGTAGTCAAACAGAACGCATTCCGTATGCATCATACCGTTTATGTTTCTCCGGTTTGTTTGAAACCTCCCTGTCAGTGACATTACAATTACATTTTATAATTTAAAAAAATTAAATATTTGGTATTTTCCAGATACAACAAACAGTATTCTCACCAAACCATTCCGTAAGCTCCCTCGCCGATATACAACAAATCGGTATAACGGGGACCAACGTCAAAATTCTGCCCCTTCACCGACTCAAGGCCGGGCTTTGATCCTGCAGCTCCAGTTGCTCCCCCAGGTGCCGCAACATTACCAGCAACGGCGGCCGCATTATTTGAGTCTGTGGATCCGGTTACTGCAGCGCTGCTGTTAGAATCGGCCATAGTTCTGTTCAGTAAATGGTCGTTAATGACGCTAAATAGTTGGTGCGGATCAGGCGCTAGCTCCAAGATAAGGTGAATTTATGGGTTACCTGAATATTTTTGTTTTGTTGGTTACTCTGACAAGGCCCCTACTCTATGCGTGTAAACGGATTCCTACTCAGTACTGAAACGCGCCCCCACACCACTCGGCTCAACTGAAAGGCTATGCGCGCCCACAAGAATAGTGCCAGTCCCTGTACAGCACGCGCGTTAAAACATGGCCGCCTGTGAGTGGGCGTGCCACTACTATGTCTGAGATAAATAGAGCCAAGCTTTTATCGATGAACATACTAAATAGAAAATGCTATTCAACAACTACCCAGGGATTTGGTGTGTCCACATGTAGGTTACATGCACAAAATTAAACAAATAGTAATTTGAAATAATTTTTCTGTCACTGAAGTTGGTATAATGGCATGCTATCCCCTTGGAGATAGTTTGTTCTGATTTTTCAGATACATATTGTGGTATATTATTAGCATATTAGGGTATGCTTAATCTGTGCACATTACAGGGAAGGAGCATATAGAAAAGGGCCTGGGACACATCCCCCAAAGCCGCAGGAAAAATCCCCAAAAGGGGATGATGGACAGCCAAACTGGTAAGGGGATCATGCCCCTGAAAAGGACATTGTTGCGTACCTGAGTATGGTTCCAGTAATGGTAACCGCAGTAAAAAAAAAAAAAAAACCCCAGCAAAAGCTGCACAGGGAGGAAGGTTTGGGGTCTGGGGAATTTGGAGGCTAAGTCAACACCCTGAACTCGTTGTTTTGTTCCTCAATCCATTCCTGAACCATTTTTGCTTTGTGGCAGGGTGCATTATCCTGCTGAAAGAGGCCATTGCCATCAGGGAATACCGTTGCCATGACAGGGTGTACATGGTCTTCAACAATGTTTAGGTAGGTGGTATGTGTCAAAGTAACATCCACATGAATGGCAGGACCCAAGGTTTCCCAGCAGAAAATTTCCCAAAGCATCACACTGCCTCCACGGGCTTGCCTTCTTCCCATAGTGCATCCTGGTGCCATGTGTTCTCCAGGTAAGCGACGCACGCACACCCAGCCATCCACGTGATGTAAAAGAAACCATGATTCGTCAGACCAGGCCACTTTCTTCCATTTCTCGGTGGTTCAATTCTGATGCTCACTGCGCTGCGGCTATGCAGCCCCATACGTGACAAACTGCGATGACACCTTTCTGTCAGAAACAGCATTAACTTTTTCAGCAATTTGAGCAACAGTAGTCGTCTGTTGGATTGGACCTTCGCGCCCCACGTGCATCAATGAGCCTTGGCCGCCCATGACCCTCACCGGTTCACTGCTTTTCCTTCCTTTGACCACTTTTGATAGGTACTGACCACTGCAGACCGGGAACATACCACAAGAGCATCCGTTTTAGAAATGCTCTGACCCAGTAGTCTAGCAATCACAATTTGGCCCTTGTCAGATCCTTACACGTGCCCATTTTTCCTGCTTCTAAAACATCAACTTTGAGGACAAAATGTTCACTTGCTACCTAATATATCCCACCCACTGACAGGTGCCATGATAACAAAATTAACAGTGTAATTCACTTCACCTGTCAGTGGCCATAATGTTATGTCTGATTGGTGTATGCTTAAAAATATATTTGTTTTGTTCCCCCCCGTTTTGCTGAAGTTCTTGTTTTGTTCCGTAAAATGCTACAGCAAAAAAAAGCTACATCACAGATATTGCATTGCAGATAGTTCGAGGACACAATAATATAGCTTATACTGAAATCTTGATGGAAAGACTATTACTAATGTTTTGTTGGGCTACTGCTCCCTTTAAATAGTACACTGACATTTGTTTAAATTGTTAGAATGTAGTTTATTTATTTTCAGTAGTTTAATTTATTTTTAAGTTTGACTATTACTAAAATGATGGATATGGAATGAGACCTATTCCAATAAGATATTAATAATTATACTAATAAATTGTCCTTACCTTACAAAGGAACCCCACAGGGTTCCAATTCTTCTTCTACAACCATTAAATGCTCCATTGGCTTGATTGCCTTCTGTTTTGAACAGGGGAAATATCTGTTAGCCAAAGATCACACTTCCATAGCCCCTAAAACCACTACATTATTACACTATTACACTATTTCAACCTGAATTCCTAGGAATGTGGTGCAAAACATTAGGACTAGGACTACCTAAAAGTGAAGAAGTGCACGTCTATCCTGATTGACCACACACCCTCACAATCACACATTCTATACAACTATAAACTACATGAACACCACAAATAACGATGTCCATTGGTTGGTTTGGTTGTTGATTACTTTTTGTTTCTATGCTGAATTGTGTGTGTTTGTATGTAGTTTGTCTATCCGTCTACACTATAAGAATGTTAGCATCTTTCAATATCTGAACTGCATTTTATGTACTTTTATGTACTATCAAATGTCCACAAATATACTTAAAGTCTTCAATTAATCCCCCAGGTCAGTTGAACAGTTGAAGTGTGAAAGGTATTACTCCTGTTATTACCAAGGTTAAAGTATAAGAGAGTTAACATTACAGGTTGAGCTATGTCAGAGATCAAATAACTAGTCATACGTCTGGTAGAGCTGTGCAAATCAGTGATCACCAGGATCTACAACTAAGAATGTCAATTCTGCATTATCATTAATTAGTCTAAGGTCATGGATATCATTTGGATTTTCCCTCCATGTTCTTTTCTTCTTCCCACTTAAATGTTAAATTCAAAGCCACTGTCCAATTCTTTCTGCCATAAATTATATTAATCTTAATTAATTAGTTCCCTCTGCTTTGGTTTAAATAAATGCTTTGAAAATCGAACTGAGTAATAAAAATGCTTTATTTAACCATCCAATAGGGATTAATGAAGACAAATGTGCTGAACAAAGGTTTTATTGTTTTTGGTTCATCTACCATAGAAATGCTGTGTAAAAAAAGACCTTTGACAATGTTACTGTTACGTCCCTATGTATGTTACCATACATGGAAGATTCTTACCATGATTATATAATAAAATATAGACCTATGGTTTGTGCTCTGCCAAAATCACAGTATATTTTCAATTTACTTTATTTTCAATACATTTTCAATTTACTTAGCTTTTGCAAAAAGGAAAAGTGTATTTATTGTTCCATTGGCTAAAAGAAAAATATATATTGGTGGCAAGAGCCTTCATTGTGATGATATTTACACTGGCCCTACTCTAAAAAGCTTTATCCTGGCCATCAGCAGTAAAGAAAAATACCACTTGAATAAGTTCATACACTGCAACAAATTTGTGCACGCACGCAGGATACTTACCCTTTAAAAACTTTTACTTCTAAGACACATTAATTAAGCCATTCTTTCTTTCTCTACTGTGGCCATAATCATCTGTTTCTCTTTCTACCTCCTTCTGTGACAGACAGGGGGGATTCTCACCTTTACTTCCTCCTTCTCCCACATTCCCTCATTCGTGGCTGTTCACATCTTCCCAAATGGGCAACAAAAACAACAACTACAACAACAAGTCTCACAGTATTTTTCTTAAAGAGAGTGTTCTGAAATGACTTTACGTTTACATGCTCAAAGTTTACTAATTAAACAATTTTTAAAATAATATAATATATAATTATATTCTTCCAAATAATTTCCTCAAATATCTGATGTTAAGTTTTCAAAAGAACATAAAAAAATAGATGAATACATTCTGAAATGTAATGCAATGAATCTAAACAAGGTTACAGGTAAAAAGAACATTTCTTGATACACAATGGAGCGATGCAAATTTAAAATGTTGGTGTTATAATGTATATAACATGACGATGATATGAAAATATAAATATTTCTCTGCACAATCTTTTGACAAAACGGTTTGTTCTCAAATTAGAGCTTTAACCCCATTATTTAAAACAAACCTTTTTAAGTGTATGTATATTTATGTATTGTATACTTCATTACACTTTTTTTTCACTGTCAGTATATTCATGTCCGTCTGTTTGCCTAAGGACAAACTGCATCTATCACACCTTTCTACTCGCATACCAACCACACCTCATACTGAGAGACCACAAGAGGAAAAAGAAACAAAGATGGAATGGAGGGTAATTTAGACCTAATTAAGGTGGCCACAATGAAACCCACAGAGCCACACTTGAGGTGGTAGTAAGGGCGATTTTATGTGTGTGTGTGGTGGGTGTAAATTCAACAGCATGAGACACGATAAAGTAGATTTTGACAATGGAACATGCAGTTACAATATAGTCATTAATTTTCAAACTATCAAATGGGAAAAAACAGAAGATAATATTAAGGTAATGCAAAAAATAAGTAATGCTGATTGATTCAGTATCGCATCGAACGTATAGAACATACACTAATGGTAAAGTTTGAATATAAATATGTAAAGACAATTGTTTATGAATATATCGATGTGTCTTTCTTCTTCTTATGCCAACAAGTCTGTTTTTATCAGATTTGGATTCAATGTAATAATGTTTGTTTAAACAGCAGTGGACCAAAAATATGGTAAACAGGTCTGCAGGCTGGTCTGAGGGTGAGTGAATGAAGTGTGAAGGTATTGCCATTTGGCGAATGTGTGAAGACTCACCCAGGTATATAAAGTAGAGCGATAGATTGGGAAACACCTAGAAGAGAGTAAGAGAGAGAAGAAGAGGGAGCGAATACACTGACAGATTGACAGTGGAGTGGATACCAGGAGAAGCAATAATTGAAAGGATAGAAGGGCTTGTGGCAAGAGACACTGAGTCGTGGATTGAGAGGGACAGAGGGAAAAGGGGATGTTGGGACTGGAAATGTATCCAAGTTTGGCCCTCGGGCCTCAGAGACTAACAGACTGCTGTTACAGAGGTGAGACGTAAAAATTATGTTTTTTTTAAATCCCTGTCTCCTGGTAGGAGAAGTTGTTAATGTAGAAAACTACGTTAAATATTTATGTAGTAAAATAGTTTAATGAATTCATTCTATGAACCAAAATGTGTTGAACTTTACAAAAGGGTTTTCTTTCTTTGTATATGTAACAATGGACTCTTATGCAGTATTATTCTCAAATTCCATTTAAAAATGTACATTTTTTAAATCGTAACATTATGTGCCCTATATATATATATATATAATACTTAGTATTGAAGTACTTAATTGATCTGAATTAACTTTTTTTAACCCCATTTAAACTTTTATGACTGTCAGTCACTTCAGTCATTTTGCACATTACTGTTTAAAAAAAGTTAATTTAATTTAACCTATTGAACGTTTATTATTATAGAGCATTTATGCACATGCTGTGTGAGGATAATGCTTCTGTGCCAAGCATACAACCACAATTTTAACCCATAAACTATTGATACTGTAACAGGCTACATTCACAGAGATCCGATGTGTTTTGTTTCGGAGGAGATTTGAAAATAAATTCAATTTTTATGGCAAAATCATTATGCTACTACAATTCTTCAATGAAATAATGAATACGGAACTTAATAGTTACGAGTACGAACTATTAAGATAGGAATTGTGGATTTGAGGCTCATTTGGGGTGAAAGTAAAGATTTGTATTTTCCTGCAGATTGCTGCAGTGGTTAAGGTACTAGACTTGTGGCCAGTTGTTTACCGCCTCAGATCAGAGGTTCATGCTGTTGTATTCTATAGCAAAAATTAAGCTGATGCAAACAGTTGTACAAATGGGAAACTGTAAAATTGTTAAACGTTTATGCCACTCTGGATAAAAGCATCTGCAAAGCAGCTCAATAATTATAATGACCAGTGTTATTAAATTCCTCTCCCTGTCTATACCAGAACTTGAAACTACACCACCTCTTGTCTCACGGTTTCCAACCACTTGTGAAATGACAATCAGGGCCGCATCCCAGCGTATGTTGCCCCCACCAATTCCCAGCGAGGTGACAAGGAAGGAACAAGGCAACGTTAAAATGGAGTTGGAGAATTTGTCATTGTGGAAACAGTTCAGCAGCATAGGGACAGAGATGATAATCACAAAGACAGGCCGGTAAATCACTCAATTGTCTAACTTGATCATTTAAACATTTTAAAATGTATGTCAGCTAATTAATTCTTGTCTCTGTTTATTTAAAAAGCTGTTGTAAGTTAGTATCTCATCAATAAGTATGCCTTGACTTTCAGGCGTTATTATGTTTACCATGTTATCCCTTTGTCTTAATTTCCCAGTGTCTGTCCTAAACATCTCTCATTCTCTCTCAGTCGTATGTTCCCCCAGCTCAGAGTCAAGGTTTCTGGGCTGGACCCCTCTCTGCGCTACATTCTGTTGCTCGAAATAGTACCGGCGGATGCATCCCGGTACCGTTTCCAGGGCAATGCCTGGCAGGCTGTGGGTGGCGCGGAGGCGCGCCTTCCTGACCGTGTGTTCATCCACCCTGACTCTCCCGCCACAGGGGCGCACTGGCAGGGCAGGACAATCTCATTCCACCGTGCCAAATTAACCAATAACACGCTGGACACACGGGGTCATGTGAGTACTCAGCTTGTCTGCTTGTTCGTTTGTTTGCAGGAGAACATCTGACTGTCAAACTGATCAATGCCATTCTCCACATGCACAAATACTGAATTTGTTCTAACTTTAATCACAAATAATTTTAGAAAAAAATAGTTATGACAAGGTGGAGTAACTTCAGATTGAGTTAGATGTTTTATTTGTGACTATTCATTATGTTTTTTCTTTATTCTGGTATTATTAGGTATTATTGTAAATTTCCTTAGAATATACGTTTTTGCATCAACATAGTTTCTATTTACTTCCAGAAAAATGTGACTTAAGTGGAAGGACTGTATCAGTAGCTATTCTATTTAGAAGGTTCAGCTAAATATGATTAATTTCACTACACAGATGCAACAATTTTGCCACATGAATGATAATGTACATACAACAATGTACAAACATTCATTCATGTTTCAGTAAAGGATTCTTACAATTTTCTCATTACCAGCTCACTTCCCCTCTCCTCCTCAGATAATCCTCCACTCACTTCATCGCTACCAGCCACGTGTGCATGTGATTGAAGCACGGGATGTCCTGATGTGGGGAGGAGGCAGGCATTGCTTTGTCTTTCCTGAGACCCAGTTCCTCACTGTCACAGCCTACCAGAATAGCAATGTAAGAGCAGTGAATTGACAGAGGGAATACAGAACAGTACAAAATGAATTTTGGGATAGGTTGTGTGGCCTCATAGGGATCGATGTACTGAGGATCAGGCATTAAAGCTGGATATATGGGTCCAGTAATTTGCCTTTTTTTTATTTTTTATTGTGTCATCATTAGATCACTAAATTGAAGATTAATTCCAATCCATTCGCTAAGGGATTTAGGGAGAACGGCATGAACAACAAGAGGTAAGGTACCAGCACCCACCTGAAGCTGTGCGAGTGCGTATTACCATACATAAACACAGCAAACGAGAGAGAAGTGCTTACTGAAACACTTAATATTATTTACTAAACCTTAAATAACTGATTTGCCCTCAATTATTGTCCTAATTATAGTATAGTTATAAATTCATTTTACACAACAGGTTGTTGTCACCAGTCTCATTTTACTGTTTGAGAAAGTTTGCATTTGGCTACCTGATTATTTATATTATATATTATTATCATGCTATAGTATAAGAATATAATATTATTTTACATATAATATTGTTTATACTTGATAATATATTATACTAAATTCTATTATTGGTTATTATATTAACGTTTTATCCTTTGTGTCTATTTAAGTGATTTAAATAATTGTTTGTTTGTTATCTTTTTATTTGACTTTCCTCCACTTACACTATCATGAATATGCAGACAAAGAGATGCCAGGCTTAAGAGAAAATTCAACTGTGAACCAAAACACCAACCAGAGTCACTAGGTATTGGTAAGAGAAATTTTATGCATTTTATGCAATTTTGTAATTAATCACAGCCCTTTCATGTTTATTTTCTGTACATTCCTCAAATCCTTTATTTATCTTATCTTATCTATCTCTTTTTTTTAAACCATGGCCACAATAGTGGCTTTACATATATAATTTAAACATATAATGAGCTATCATTAAACACTGATCTATCACTGTCTTCCACAGTGTCGAGTGATCCATGCGACTCCACTGAACTTCTACCCCAGTCCTCATCAGGCGACCAGGATCTTGGCTTGAACGGCCTTTCAATGCCGGACCCTGTATGTGACTACACCCCAAACAACGCTAACTTCCAGCATGCTGCTGTTCCAGGAGATCCCTTAGACCTTGAACAGACATTCCACACTGCCCCAATTGCTGAGATCACAGCTCCCATTCAAGAAGTGGATACGACTTCCAACAGTGTAAATGATGGACTGATCGACAAGTGAGTGTTCCTAATTGATGCTAGCTATACTGAAATAACTGACCACCACATATTTAAATACTAAGACAATTCATTTTAAATTCATTGTTTGTATTAAATTTTGAAAATATAGCATAAGTGTAAATAGCATGTAATCACTTAATCGTGTAGAGCTGAAACAATAGCAAGCTTTGGAAATTCTAAGTAAAGTGTATTAATATATATAATTCTTGTCTCCATTTGTCTCTACAGTTCTGGCCAGATGATTCTCCCTTCATATTCCCCATCATTTTCCAGTCCCCCTCCTAATTCTTCTTCTTTTTCTTCTGCCTCTCATCATCAGGCCACATCTGCCTATCCCTCTATCTCAACTACTCTGCCTCCTTATCCCTCGCTCTTGCCATCATTTTCCTCCTCTCAGTCAGCCTCTATGTCGACATCTGTGTGCCCGCCTCAGATGTCTTCCTATCCGTCTCTTCCTGATCCATCTCCCTCTCCACTTCCCCCTTTGACTTCTTCCCCCCCAATCCCACCCTCTAACTCTGCTTACCACTCACTACCTCCTTCTAATTCCTCTTCAGAACTCACCTCATCTATCTCCTCTTTTTCATCTCTCCCTCCACCCAACTCTTCGCAGATCATCCTTAGCCCGCACACCTCACCAGATTCTTCCTATCCCTCTCTTCACAGTTCAGTACTCACCTGTACACCACCTACTAGCTCCAGTCCAACTTTTCCCCCTTCGAATGTCAATAACAATCAGTCCATGTCTAGTCAAACTGACCCTTCTCCTACTTCGTACTCATTTCCTTCTTCGCAGTCCTCTGACCATTCAATTGCCTCTCTGCCCAATTCAACAGTCCCACTATCCACCTCTAATGATTCTTCTCTCTCCAGTTCATCAGTTCCACCTTCCATACAGACTCAGTCTCCACCCACTATTTTCAGTCAAATCTTGCCCTCTTCATCCTCCATTAATGTTCCTCCTTCAATTCTCAGTCCCCCCTTTCCCACACCAGGCTATTCATTGGCTTCATCTGCATCATCCTTTCCCTCTCTCCCTTCCTCAGCATCCTCCCACTTTGCTCCTTCTATTCCCAATCACCCTCTTCCACCAACTAGCTATTCACATTTTTCCTCCTCCACATCATCCTCCTACCCCCCAACTGAAATTAGCTCCTTTCCTCAGTTAAACCCTGGCTCTCCTTATCTGTCAGAGATGGTGCTACATCCTCCTCTCATGCCTGCTCTGGAGACCTCTCTTTCCCATGGTGCATGTCTCCCATCATCCACTCCCACCTCAGCAGCCCTATATAGCCCCTTCCCTTCCTATCCTGTAAGAATATGCCAGGACCCCCGTTCTTCCTTCAGCATTCCACTTAGGCACATCTATGGACAGCATCGACATGGACACACACATAGACAGGGTTCCTACATAGAGATGGGAGGAAGGAGTATGTTTTAATGTGGAGCAGAGATTCATATGATAAATACATTTATATGATACATACTTAACTACATTAGAAATTCTTAGAAGGTAAGCTGTCAATACTTTCACTGCTGAAGAAACACAAAGCATAAATACATTTTCAGTTTTCATTGTCTAGCTCTTAATTTAAATTAATAAAAATAAAAGCACACATGTGAATGTAAGAAAACTGCCAAAATTTTGGGAAGACAAAGAAAAAACTTTCGAAAACAACAAAAATGGTCAAGGAAGTTTTACATAAAATGTTTTTATAAAATGTGTGTGTGTGTGTGTGTGTGTTTTAATGAGCATGTCGGTTTAATGTTGAAATATATAAATTACATTGTAAATGAATTGCTCTTTTGAACTCCCCTGTAATGTCTACCTCGCAGGAATTAAGTTTGTTTATAAGATTGTACCTTTTTTAATAAAAATAAAGATGTATGCTGCTGTTTCCAGCAAGTTTCCTTATCCATTTAGTTAATTTATTCTTTTCAAGACTTGGGAAATAAGGAAAGGTTCCGACTTGTTTTGTATATATATCTCAAATCACGTCTACACAACGACGTACTATAAAATCCAACTTTTATTCCATGTAGTCTGTGAACATCAGCGATGTGTGTCTTACATACAGGCAGACCCAATTTTTCCCAAGTTGCCATGATCGTCATTTAATCGTACAGGGGTACCCAACAGGAAAATAATAATTCAAAACTGTAATATGAACCTGTGAATTACAAAACTCATTTTGGCAATAAAATGGATTAATCAAAAATACGTAAAAAAATAAAAAAATAAAGCTTTCCGTGTCAAAATTTCCTTGTAAATGTTTTTACCAACGATTTTTACGGAGCAACGAGTATTACGGAGAATTGTCTCCCGTAGTTGAAAACTATAGGCCAAGCTACAATTTTGTTTAAACATTTTGTAAAATAAAGAATTTGTATAATAACTGCACCACGTCCCCCAGTTAGAAATTAGAAATATATTATATTATCATTCCAATAAACATATAAGGGTCACAACTAGACCACATGACGGAAAGTAAATACGGCTCAGTCAGCCCTTCCACAGGTCGCAGCAGATTCACTGCAAATGCTAATTTAAAGTAATAAACTCTAGCAACAATCACACTGACCTGCTGAACGCTTTGTGAACGGTAAAGATACCTTGATAAAAAATTTATTTATTTAAAAGTATTATTATATCCCCGAGATTCCTTTATGTAGACATAACTGATTTTAGATTCTTCATTGCCAAGCTAAATTAGTTTATTTTTCAAATTAAATTAAATTAATTTTACGTATGTGTTTGATAAGTAATGAAACGCAGAGGTGACGTGAAAAAAATGTAAATATCAATATTTCGTGATGTGGTGTTAATAAAAAAAAAAACGCAGTTTCCGTATTTGGTTCGGTATTTGCTGAATCTGAAGTGCTGGATACAGTAGTACTAATATGACATCGTTTAATAAGCTATGATCTATGCTCTGGCTTAAGTAGCTGGGCAAGCAGTTTTTAATTTGTAACTTGAGCCATAAAAGGGCCAATGCAGCCTGCTGCGACATACGTCAAGGTAATGGGGGAATCTTGTTATCTTCTGCAGCGGTTTCTTTTTACCTGTACATAAATTGTTGGACTATATCATATTATTTGCATGTGAAATAACATTAAGGTAGAGAAATCTGCTCCAGGATAATTGGCAAACAAGCCATGTTTAGCTGAGCCAAATCTTTTGATTTTATTATATCAAGGCATTAGTTTGACATTAGGTTTTACTTCATTGTATATTATTTAGTTTAAGTTAATTAAATGTATATTTAAATTTAAATGGTTCTTTCTTATTGGCTGACCTAAAGAAAAAAATGAATAACTCCTTGGCTAGTTGCTTTCATAAGAATCTTAAAGAACTTCATTGAACTTCCTTGTTAAACCATTAAGCCATAACATTGGTTGTTAGGCCTACCATAACGTTTGAAGTTGAATATAGGCTTTGACCAAACCTAGCACATCACTCTTGCCCTCCATATTTTGGTTATTGTTTTCAACATTCTTTCGTAAATTCTCATTAGCAAGATGAGTTAGTTAAAAGAAAATAGTTTAATTTAACTAATATTCTGCCTTTATCATAATGGAATTCACTGGTCAATGTATTTTAATTAGCTTTATACAATATGTCCATAGATTAATAAATAATTATAAAGTAAAGGACAAGGATTGTTTGATTATCCTATAGTTCTGTGTCTTCCATTGTTAAATAGCTGACCATGCAAGGTATATAAAAATGGTTTCCAGACCAACCTCACTAATTAAGTTAAGCAACATATTTAGTGGTCAGTGTCACATTCTCAGTTACCTTTTTAAGAGTCTTAAGAACAAACTTACAGCGTCTGTAGCATTTGTTCATTGTTTATTGTTGGAACATGGGTTTGGATGAGTGCAAGAAGAGAAGTAATTAGTGGGTATGTGTTAATGACCTCTCCCTCTAATACCATTTGGCGACAAACAAACTTTTTGTGGGAGAGAGAGGAGTGGGGGTACTCTATTAATGCTAATGACCCAGAGGAGATTTAAAAAAAAAAACACCAATGTGCTGAATACACACAAAGTCAGAAACACACAAAAATGTTTGACACAGTTTTTAATTAAGGTATAATTAAGATATCAAATTCATAGGGCTATCTACAAGAAAAAATTATCTGTTCTGCCCCTTACCCCCAAAAGTTGGAATTTAAAAAATGTAAAATAAAAGTGAGATTTGTCTGAGAATGTCACTTAGCAGTACATATTATAATATAGAATTTTCTGCTCTGCACAACTTTCTAAATTTTTTTACATCAAAGCCGTAAAGTCATATGGTCCTCTTCCTTCCTTAAAAGCTACCTGTCAGCCTTTCCTTCAGTCTCCTCCTCAGCTCCTGTCTCAGCAGGTCTCTCTCTTTGCGGATGCCCTGCAGGACAGTGCGGTTCTCTTGGGCGCGACGTACCAGGTAGGGAACTGTGTCATCTACTGAGCCATAGGGCACCGACTTGTACACTAAATATCCTTGCTGGGCTGATATAGTGAAAAATACACAGAGTTATAAAATAGAATGATTTGCACATTAGTGAAACAATAATCACTTTCTGAATTATTAGTTAAGTTTTATATATGTATAATATATATATATTATTTGGCCTGAAAATGCACTCTAAGCTCTTTAAACTTTGGGCACACCAGATTTAGATTCCCTTAGAAGACACCCTACCCAATGTGAGAGAGACGTGATCACACATCCCTAGCAGCTGTCCAAAACACACTGAGCCAGCATCCCTCTCTATTTCCAATTCTTCCATCCTGTGTAAGAGATATTGAGACATTGATATTGTTTGTGTGCACAAAACGTATCTGTGACCACCTCAGCAGAGTAGCACGCATATAAATAATAATACAGCCATACCGTGAAACTGCATGTCTCACCGACTCTTCATTATGTGTCGCCACTATAATCCGAAAGCGTTGAGGATTCTTGGAGATGGCATCAAACATAATGTCCAAACAATCGTTATAACTGCAAATACAAGAAAGAAAAAACTATGTCACACAAAAGCAATTAAATCAAAAAAGATATAACCCTGTCATGAATAGAAACACAGTTGTCTTCTGGTCTATTCTAGTCAACAAACTCCCCAGCTACATACACTTCTTTCTTTTCACAAAGATGGTCCCTCAGTCACCTTTTATTGGTGTGCTCCCACGACTGGTGAATGGGATCTAGCCTCCCTTCTTGATGGGCCAGTTTCCTTTCCTTGTCCATATAAGCCCCTCGCACAAGCTTCACGCCCAGGCAAAAGGACTCATTGACTGACTGATTGATCGCATCATGTAAGAGAGACCTAGTCTCCTGAGAGACAGGGAGGTAAAATAAATGTCAATTAATTGTGTTCTTTGTTATATAAACAATGATACAGATGAAGTGTGATAAAAGAGCTGTGTCAATGCACAAACTTTCAGGCTTTAAAACTGCACTTAAATCCAATAGCAAAATTTAAAAAGGAAGCTCTGTTTAATATTTAATTATAAATATAGATCACAGCATTTAAGTTATAAAAATAAACATTAAAAGTATAGACAAAAGTTATTACCTTAAAGTTATTGTCATAATTAACATAACATAACAAGCTATAAGAGATCACTGAACAGTTTAGGATGAGGTTAACCGCAGGCAAATAGAAGAAAATATATAGAGAGGCCAATCCAGTGGTTTTTATTTTTGTATCAAAAATTTTTCATCACCTTTAATTCCATACATGCACACTGATTATTTAATTAAGCCCTTGTGTTGTGACTGTGTGGGCTGACGAGGGGAGTTGATGGTTGAGGACTGTCACAAGCTTTATAGTAGTAGCTATTGTAATTAGGAGGACTAGTTGTGTGCACAGAATATATCCACAATGAATCCACTGTTTGCTGTATTCTGTATGTGTCATGTCATCATGTCGTCATGTCGTCATGTCATCATGTCATTTTCCAGGAGTTCTCTTGACTGCTTCTTGGGTCAGGGAATACTTTCCAGCTTTCCCACATTGGCACTGGGTTTTCTGTTTTCTTCCGATTCCCTCTGGAAAATGCAACCTGTTAAGCACTTTGTGACAAATTCTGTTTGTGAAAATCCTCTATAACAAATAAAAATAGGTTGCCAATAGTCAATCAATCAATTAATCCGCTTTCAGGCTCATAATCTCAGGCTAGACGGTCTTAAAGGGACGGGACGCAGATACCCTGCCCACAGCTGCACATCTTCCAGGTTGGACCCTCAGGTGCAGTTCCATCCTCTTGCTGGCAACTACCGCTACAAAGTGTTGCTTCCGCTTGGTCTCCAGCTCCTGAGTCAGCGCTAGAATGTTGGTCTCCATTTCCCTGGCCTCTGCTTCTGTTCCGTTCCATTGCATATTGACAGGAGAGGGACTTTTTCCTTTGCCAGCCTCTGATAAATTTATTTTTGCTTATTATTGAGCCTGTCCCACATGTTCTCAGCATGTGCCTGGAACTGCCATTCCATCTCCTTCAGGGAGGCAATCATCTCGTCTTGGTGCTTCTCCTGACACTGCGCCACAGCCGGGCCAATTTTCTCCGAGCGCAGCCTTCCACCACCTGGAGAAAGTCCAGACAGTAGCTGTAGAACTGCGGTCCAGGGGCAACCTAGCACTCGCGTTCTTTCTGCGCCGGTTTGCCAAACCTTTTGCCATCTTTCCCTGCTTTCTTTCCATTTTCGTCCTCACTATCTCTGAAAAAAACTGCAGTTAGTCCTCCTCATCAATAGTGGGTGCTTATGTCCTCACCATATGTAACTACCCCTGGGTGTAGGGCGTATTGTTACTTGCAGGATAAAAAAAAAAAAAATTATTAAAAAAATTATATATTTATTATATTAATACCATATAATTAGGCAGAGGTACAAAACACGGTTACAAAGGTCAGTGTCCAAAACAGGTTCGCATTCATACAGGGTAAAATCAGAAATCTGGTTCTCTTCCAAAATTCGGTCAAAATACTCATACTCACACTCACATTAACACCACTCAAGTTCAGCTAAAATTAGCTCCAGACCACCGCCAAAAGTACAGGCCCTGAAAAGACAGTCCTGCAGCCTTTTATGCTATTGGTGATTGTACCATAGTCTCCCTTATTTTCTACAAATTACTCAACCCTGGACTATTGGCAATCAATTTTCAGGCTTGGGAAGTCAAGCTTGCCGGTATTAAAGGGGCAGGATGCAGATTCCCTACCCACAGTTGTACCACACACGGCACATTAGTAGTAGATGACTTTGATTGTTTGTGAAGTTGTCAAAGCCATTTTTCTGGTTTGATGTTTTGTTATTTTTTGTAGCCTAAATGTGCTTAAATCCGACAGCCCATCAGCTTGGTTTAAAACTTGTGTATTCTTTTTTTTGGTGCTATATTTCCATTTTGTTGAAAAATACATAAAATACCTGAAGGTAGCACTGGTAAGTGTTCCAGATCCAGGGTCCTTCTTCATTGAACTTCTTCATCATTGCCATGGTAACTAAGGATAGGGCTGGGTTCATGTAGGTGTACTCGGCATCAACCAAAATTCGTACCTTCAAGAAACTAGCCTAGTGGAGTCATACAGTACATTACATAATTAATCATTTAAGATCAAGAGTTTCTGCAACTATCAGCTAAAACAAGCGTGACAAAGAGGAAAACAAAAATTTGTAAAGAAAAACATTTCGATTAATTGCTGAAATCCAAAATATTGTATATACATTTATTTATTAAATATAATTTTTTTGAGAATGTGTCTGAAAAGGGGCCTATAAATGCAGGCAAAGGTGTCTCTCTAGAGTATTAGCCATTAGCACTGGAATCAGCCAAAGATTATGTTTCTCCTACCTCTCCCACTTTGTTAAGCCTCTGGAGGCCACAGAGAAAGTGTCTGTTCTCAGTTTCAGTCAGGCCTGGGAAGCTGATGGACTGGGAGAAAAAAATGTCAATGCAGTAGTCAATGACAGGAGTGGTCTGGACCAAATATGTGTACTAAATATTTATTACAGTGAGAATTAATTCACACTTTCCCTTATACCAGAAAAGAGAAATCATTTACCTCTCCATCCATTGCTCTGACTAGCAGGGTCAGATAATTTTTTTTATCATTTTGTTTTTCTAAGAGCAGAGAAGTTACTTTTACCTGAGATAGAGACAAGAAGAAAAGATTTAATAAAACTCACAGACTGAATGCATATAGTCTCTGATGTATTTTATCATGGCAACTTACACACAGATCTGAGCTCAACAATGCTGTGATCTTCAGCTGCATCATGGGGTCACTACTCCAGGCATTACTATGGGACATGTGCACACATTCCAATATGGCCTCCAAGTTGTCATCATAGCGTTGCTCTCTGTCAACAGCACAGTTTTTATAACAATCAGATACATTATATACTGCATGTATTTATGTTCACAAAATAAAATTGTCAAGTCCTCTGTGGTAATATTTAATAGTCTAAAATGTTTAGTAATATGACCATACAAGGATTAATATTCATATGATTATCAAACCCATTTCTCTCTCCTAGGTCTTCCTCAATTGGCACTGCCAACATAGGACGCAAGCCCAATGTACTCATCTTCTCCATGGAAACCGCAATTTCAGCCTGACTTTGTCCAGCCACAAACTGGGCATAGACAGATGGGCGCACAATGAGGGAGAATCCTTTCTTGCCCAGCAGAGTGCGAGTAACAGATATGAGCTGAGGGAAGGAGAGAGAGAGAGAGAGAGAGGGATGGTGAAAGTACATGAACCACGGAGAACACAGAGATGATGTACAATATGTACCACCAATATCTACAACTAAAGAACTACTTAATGCAGACCACAATTTAAATGTTCCACATTCCTGTTTTACCCCCTCATACAGTCAGCTTCTCCAAATTTCCTTGTAGAAACTTCCTGTCTCATTGATTTATAATAACTCACTTCAATAAATCAAGCCATTTCTCTTCCTATAGATTAATGAAGATAAATGAATATCCTGTAGGTGAAGCATATTCCAATTCACTGGGACAACATTTTATGCACAAATTATTCACACCATAAACCATAGACTACAACTCATCTGGTACGATGTCCTCCACATAAAGACTTTCTATTGGGACTCTCTGACTCCCAATTATCTCTGACCCAGTACTGGGTCTCTATATGCTAACTGATTCTTCAGTATGGAAGTTATCCCCCTTATGAGGAGGTAGTGGTGCAAAAAATAAAAAATACTAGTTCATTCTGGTGCAGACAGACAGTGAAAAACCAGTCATACATAGAGTTATGATTGGTTTGCATAAATTAGTTTGCGTATATGCGCATGTAATACGTAGCACAGCATCATTATCTAAAAAAAGTGCTGTGTAAACATTGGCATAACAGTAAGAGTACCTTAACAGTATGCTGCTATCACAGGCTCTTTTCTCTTGGGCTTAACTTACCTTTCCACAGTTGTTGACCAGCATGGGTACAGAACAAAACTGAAACACTCCCAGGGCTCGCAACAGTTCCCCAAAGCTTTTCACACGGAAGGCCCTGGAGTCCTCAAAGGTCAAGGATTCTGGGAGGGTTCTGCTACCCTTGGAAGGGGCTATGGACTGGCGCCTGCCATTTAAAGTCCTGGGAACTGCGGTTCCCAAGAGACGGACTGACGAGTAGAAATGCAATGATGGCCAAAGAAGAGGTGACATTACTGAAAGGTATGGTAAAAGTATGCATTTGTTAAGCAATGAACTGCGACAGTACTGGATTATTTCTCAGTTTCCCTTTTTAATGTTAAATATGAACCATCACTGATGGGTTATTTCCCCTCAAGAACCACCATAATTTTGAGCAGTATGCTAAATTACGCAAAACTGCTTTGATCATGTGATTTTTACCATGTTACCAATTTAGATCCTGCCATTTTAGATCCTGCCTCTTTTTCTTCAGAACTTATTTTCCTATAGTTTTACGTGTATTTTACCTACTTTCTACATGCAGTTTTTAGTACAGAAGCTGTGATTTATTGTTGGGTACTGTCTATTGACTTTACTGGTGCTTCTCACTATTCTGCTTGCTTTTGCAGAATCCATGAGGACTGGTGAGGCAGCTGCCTCTCAATTTTCCTGTGACTAGCCTCTAGTTGGAGCTGGTCCTTTTCACTGCAAAAACCAGGACTCCGATGCTTTTGCCTCATAAACAGCCTGCAAAAAAAAGAAAAATTGCGCAGCTCTATTTAATGACCTGTGGTGTGGTTGATTACACTCCATGGGGGACACAGTGGCAGCCAAAGGCCTCTCGTTGCTACCTGGCCCTCCTCTGAGCAAACAGCAGAAGCCAGCTCAGGGCAGTGGTCGATTCTATCGTCGTCCTGCTTTGGAACGGGTTGTGGCCTCAGACCCAGGGTTCCTTTTCTCCGGAACATCTAGAGTACTGGGCTCAGTAGCTCAGTGTACAAACCAGGTATGCCCTACATTTTTCACGATGTCTGCCTCTGTTCAGAGGCGTGGTTCAGATCTGGGTTTTGGAGCCGCAGGCCGAATGTTCTTTGGGCCTGGTGATCCAAGCGCTTTTGTGCAAGTGTGCCATTCAAGTGATTCCCACTCCTAGGAGTTCCATACTTTATGGTGCCAAAACGGGATGTTATGACTAATTCTCAGTCTCCAGCCAGTGAATGCTCATCTGAGCTGCATGCAGTTCAAGATGCTGGCCCTGAGACAGCTGTCTCAGGCCATCTGACCATGCAATTCGTTCAACATGGTCGACCTGCATAAAGCTTACTTCCCAATATGTCAGCATACCTCTGGGACGCAAAACATAACTTTACAAAGCTACGAGTTTCATGTCCTGCCATTTGCCCTGCCCCTTGCACCAAGCTTCTTTACAAATTGCGTGGATGCAATTCTGGCCCCTCTGCAGCTGGGGGGCATCATGGCCTTGAGTTATCTAGACGATTGACTCATCTTGTGCATAGGTACAGCATCACATGCAACTTGTGATGTAACATCCCTCCAGGCTAGGCCCGAAGATAAACCACTTGCAGAGCAGACTAGAGCCAGCCCAAGAGGCGTTCTAATTAGGGCTAAAATTGAACTCCCAGTCTATGCTTTCAACCCTGTTGGTGGCATGTGTTGAGCTTTTCCAGCTTAGACACATTCCAGAGGCACCTGGGCCTGATGGCGGTAGCTTCCCAAACCCTTCTCCTGGACCTTCTATACATGTTCCCCCTAAAGGTTTAATTCAATGCCAGGGTCCCTTGTACCTTATTGACTGTCTCTGTAAGATCACTGTCTCCCTGAGTTGCCTTCAGGCACTCTCTTTGTGGAATAAAAACCTGTGCCTCGTGTCCGTCTCAAGAACACGTGCAGGAGAGGTCCGGGCACATCCCCCAGCACCGGCTGAGGATTGCGGTAATAATGAACATAATTTAACAGCCTGTGATCCCTCAGTAGGTGCTGGAAGTCGGGAGAGGAGCCGGGTGGGAGAACGATGTCCGGGACGAGAACGATAAAGGAAAGGCGAACAGAGAAGAAAGAAGCGAAAAGAAAACGAGTCGGCACCGGCGAAGGGAATGCTGACATTATCTGTTGGATTCTGCCGTTATTTCCGAGCCAAGCACGTCGGCATGCTACAAACCCTATAGTAGCATGAGACTGGGTGCAGTAACAGGATATCAGGTGATAACCATGAATGCCTCAAATCATGGTTGGGGCAGTTTGTGGAATGGGCAGGGTGTGTGGGGTGCCACTTCTTGGCAAGCCTTCCTGGTGGCAATACCAAGGTAGTCTCATACATTAACCACCTGGGCTGCATGAGATCGCCCTGTCTCCATCATCTAGTTACCAGGGTTTTTCTCTGGTCACCGACACACTTCCTCTCCCTACGTGCAGTGCATCTGCTGGGTGTATCAAATACCACAGACTCTCCGAATGGAGGTTCCACCCTTAATTTATGGACCTGGAACAGGTACAGACAGGTGCAGATTGACCTGGTTGCCACCCAGGAGACGAGACCTTGCACCCTTTGGTTCTTCATCAGGAGGGACACAGGGTGTATGGGCATGGGCGCGTTGTCGTCACTATGGCCATCGAAACTAATGTGTGCATTCCCACCTGTTGATGTTGTTACAGCTCTGCCAGGAGAAGGTCTCCACTTGTGAGCTGTATGACTACAAGTGGGTTTTTTTTCCAGCAGTGGTGTATAGCGAGGAACTTCCCGTCAGTTGCCTAATGCCAGTGGTTCTACAGGATCACGTCTCCTCTGGTGCCCTTTTCTGGCGAGGCAGTTCCTTAGAAGTGCACAGCACCTCCAGCCATTGAGACGTGATGTTGTTCCCCAATGGAGGCTGAATGTCATGCTTCAGGTCTTGACTAAGTCCCTGTTTGAATCCATGAGCTCAGCAGAGCGGAGACTGGTTTCTCTTAACCTTTTAATGCATAGATTCGAAATGCCCCCCAGTGTGAGTTTTTTAGCCAAGAATAAGCTATGCTGAGACGAGGTTATGTGCATAAAAGAAACATACACTATGTGGACAAAACTATTGGCACACCTACCCATTACACCTACAGGAGCTTTTATGACATCCAATTCTACAGCACAGAGCCCTGACCTCAACTCTATTGAACCACTTTGGGATGAACTACAACGGAGATTGCGAGCTAGGCCCTCTCATCCAACATCAGTGTCTGACCTCACAAATGCTCTTCTGGAAGAATGGGCAAAAATGTCCAACAGACACACTCCAAAATCATGTAGAAAGCCTTCCCAGAAGAGTGGAAGCTGTTATAGCTGCAAAGGGGGGAC
>JAOVYW010000039.1:3723595-3755018 GCA_025775045.1 Hiodon tergisus
ATCCCTTGAGTTTTGGTTATTTTGGCTACTGTATCAAAAATAAATCTTGGGTTGTGTTTGTTCTCCTCAATTAGTTTAGTTTAGTATTCAATGTAAACTCTTTGGTGTGTGTTTAATTTTTCCAAGGGCAAGATGATGCCCAGTTCAAACTAATCTTAAATTAAAGATTAATTTGTCTTCTTTCCAAAAAAGTTTGTGACATTTGTAAAATATGTATTTTTGATATTTGAGGTTGAAGAACACTAGGGTATTATTAAAAAAACTTTTGAAAAATCCATTGAAATGAATGTAATTATTTAAAAATTACAATCTCAGACAATTTTTCTGTCGTATATGTGTGGTAATAAATTGAGCCCCCCTGAAATTTACATATAAGGTAGAACAGCAGAAAGTTTTAATATATATTTTTGATATAGCAGCTAATAAAAGTAAGACTGATCAATTGAAGTTTTTAATGTAAATGTAAAGTGAGGCGAATTCCCGCCACATATTCATAAGCATAGATTTTACGGAGATTCTGAAATTGATGACGCAGAACAATGGAGTTTGAATGGAATGCTTTCTCCTTACCGGTGCCGTTGGGTCCTATACGGAACAGTGAGAGGTGCTTGGAGAAAAGCCTCTAAAATAAGGCACTTTAACAGGGATATATAGTAAACTACAGTAGCTAGCTCAAAACTGACTGCAGATTCTGAAACTGCTGACTTACTTACGTAATATCCTCTGGATTTAATTAAACTACTTGAATTTTCTTTTCCTAATTGTCCTTACCTACTAAAACCATCACTGCCTTTCTCCTCCTCCACCACCATCTGTCCGTCTTCGTTAATCTGTATGTCTCCTTTTGAAGGGTTCTACAACAAATAGAGCGCTTCAAATCGCTAAAACAGCATTTTTTTTTTGTACGAGTGAAGTATAACATTGGGCATAAAGGAAAGAAAAACTGGGTTTAGAAAATGGAGAGTTGCTCCCACAGCATAGTGTCCTGACGTCATGTTTGGATGAAAATGCAGGAAAGTCACTCCCTATGCTCTTCTCTCTCTCTCTCTCTCTCTTTCACTTGCGAGCCCCTCACTTTGTCCAGCTGCTGACAGTTGTTTTCTGCTTTCCACGCTATCACGGTCACACTATCTCGGTCTTTCTCATTCTCTCTAATAATCCAGCTGGTGACGGTTGGGGTGAAGGTGGCGATGCTCTTCTACAGCCGTAAGCTCATCACCACGGGCCAGCTGAGCAGCGGCAGTCTCTTGGCCTTTGTCCTTTACCAGAAAGACATGGTGACCAACATGAAGGTGAGTTCCACCTGATACACACGTTGTCTTAAGTTTGGCTACAATAGTGAAATATTCTCAAATGCACATACAACAGTGAAATACACATTCTCAAAATCTGTAATGGATTTGCTATAGTGTTCAAAGGTTCCAAGCAAGGAAACTGGAATGCCAGTTTTATATTCGTCAGAGGGCTGGAGGAAGAAAGCTTTGTCACTGGGTTCATTATTTACATTTAGATTCAGCTTTGAATCAGTGTGGTTGGGTGTTCAGTGTGGCGCTTATTTAATCAGTTTTATTTAAATAGAAAATAATTTGATTAGCCAATTAACAGAGGCAGTATCAGATGGACAATGCTGGATGGGGAATTATGGCGTCTCTATGTCTCAGAGCCTGGTCTACGTCTTCGGAAACATGCTGAACTCTGTGGGGGCGGCTGCGAAGGTGTTCCAGTATCTGGACAGGAACCCCAAACAGACTGTAGCCGGGCAGCTGGCACCTGAAAAACTGAGGGGACATGTGACCTTCTGCAACGTCACCTTCTCCTACCCTACGCGCATGGACACCGCCGCACTGAAGGTGAGCTCTTCCGCCAACTCCCATGTTACCAGGTGCACGTGGCTGCTCTCTTACACATTCTCACACTTACACTGCGCAAAGGGTACTGCGAAGGAGCCCATCTCTTGGACTATGTTTACGTAACTAGATGTATTTTTAGACTGATTTTAAATGGTAATCACAGGTATGTAGACTGAGTGCGTGATTGATTAATTGTAAGGAATGTGCCCAATACCTAGTTTAAGACCTGATTTAAAATCCTGTGAAAAAGATGAGAGATAATGGTTTCAGTGATGAAAAAGCAGTAAAATGTAAAATAATGTTTATAACACACACGTGTTACACACACGCAAACACCTGGCACGCTGCCATTTCTGAAGTGCGTGTGTACAACTGTAAGAATTACAGTTATTTCAATTAGCGGGGGAAGCGCACTCAAAAACATAATGTTACACTGCCTAAGAAGTCCATAATGTTGAAAACTGACTGATTGAATAATAATTTTTAATCAATAAATTATCCAGACCAACCCCTATTTTTAGCTGACAGACCACTACTGATACCCTTACATACATTCTACAACACTCCTTTCCTTTTCTCCCAGGGTGTGTCTATGGAGCTCCATCCAGGGAAGATGACTGCGCTGGTGGGGCCATCTGGTGGTGGGAAGAGCTCCTGCGTGAGCCTTCTGGAGCGGTTCTATGACCCTCAAGAAGGGGAGGTGCTGCTTGATGGGGAGCCGCTGCACCGGTACAGCCACCAGTACCTGCATCAGAAGGCAAGTCAAAGTCACGGGCAGTGATGGGTGTGTGCAGTGAAAAATACCCCACTATTACTTAATACTACAGCGACCAGAGTCACTAGACAACTTTTAAAACCTCAAGCTACTTGTATTAGCCAGACACATCAGCATCGTCATGAAAACAATTCAGAGACAAATGCTTGGCTGTATTAAACGCTGTGGTGATGTTTTCTTTGTCTCTCCTGTGCACTCTCTTGGGTTAGATAGCCTTGGTGTCCCAGGACCCTGTGCTGTTCTCGGGCTCCGTCAGACACAACATTGCCTATGGCCTGAAGGACTGTTCCCTGGAGAGTGTGACGGCAGCTGCCATTATGGCAAATGCACATCATTTCATATGTGAACTAAAGGATGGCTATGACACAGGTAAGCACTGACCTCACAGGTGAACACTTGCCTTTGATTCAATATTACCACACAGACAGCTCTGATTCAGAACTACTACTGGGTTACATATGCTGTGTGTGTAATATAGTTCCTATTATAAGACCCCCAGGTCTTCACACCCTGGTTTTTACTGTGTATTTAGCTGGGGCTTGTAGTCCCCACACACCAGTTTATATTGTGTATTTAGCTGGGACTTGTAGTTCCCATGCACCACTTTTTTGTGTATTTATCTAGGACCTGTAATCCCCATTTACCAGTTTTTAATGTGTATTTAGCTGTTTTTGTGTGGGGGGGTAAGCGTCTTTTTGGTGTTGGGCAGATATAGGGGAGTGTGGCGGGCATCTATCGGCTGGAGAGAAGCAGCGCATTGCCATTGCCAGGGCCCTGGTCCGAGACCCACGGCTCCTCATCCTGGATGAGGCTACCAGCTGCATGGACGCCGGCATGCAGCAGACGGTACGGTGACGCACGCGTGTGTCGCGCTCGCCCCCGTTGCGTTGTGATGACACCATCACTCTGAAACAAGGACAGACCAGTAAACATGCACACGTACAGAGAGTAGGGTGGCCTTGAAGAAACAAGTTGTCGCTGTGCAAGCGCTGTGTGCAGAGAGTTTTCCCAGAGGAACCAAACAGGAAACTGAAATTATTCCCTGAGCCCTAGAAATAAGGCAGTCGAGTGTTATTCCTGTTAAAATTTAACTTACAGTATATTCAAAATGGCAAAATTATTTTAAAAACAAATCGAAGGAATAGAGCGACCAGTGTAGGAAACCTTACGGGATTGACAGAGACAGCTTTTAAAATGGTTTCAATGGTATCTTCCTCCCCACAGATGCAAGCTGTTCTGTCTGGTGCCATGGGCCGGACTGTTCTGGTGGTGGCCCACAGCCTGCCAACTGTGGAGAATGCCGACAGCATTGTTTTCTTGGAGGATGGAGAGGTGGTGGAGAAGGGCACGGACCGGGAGCTGATGGCCAAAAGGGGGCGCTATCACCGGCTGAAAGAGAAGCTCTTTGATTTGCAGGACTAGGTGAGAATGGACAGACCGGCACCTTTCAGAGGCCGAGCTACGTGTGCACAGCTCACAAGGACACAGCCTTTAGAAGAACACAAAGTATGTCTGCGGTTTTGGTCTTGGAGACCCCCCAATATTTGCTGTGTTATATCTTGGCACATCTCAGTTTACTACTGTCTCTGGGCTCAGGCATTGGCTGTGGGTCACTCCTCACAGATGGAGACCCATATCCTTGATGAAGGCAAAAATGTGTCTGTAACTAAAATGTAACTACTGATCTGTTAATGTGCGTTTTGTTTGATTTCTTTTCTTTTTAAATTTGGGATTAGATTTTTTTACAGTTTTGGAACAGAGACGGGACATTTAGCAAGCGTTGCTTCAACTTACGATGGTATTTGATGGTTACTTTTGGTGGCTGTTTCATTAATTATACTGGGTTAACCTGTTGCTGTCCACAAGTGGGAGGCAGAGTGTGGTAGTGGAATTGGTGTGAGGCATTCTTGTGGGTGAATGAAATGGAATTAAACAGCAAAGTAACCTGATATCAATGCATAGGGTGCAGTACCATAGCCTTACTCTCGCCTTCACGGTTCAGGCTGCCTGAATTCAGTCACGACATCAATGGGCATCAGGGCACAAGAGCCAGGAGATCAGTATAAGTCTGGCCCTGAACCACTCATAGATCACTGAATCACTGAATCACTGAACGGGATACATCATGTTTTCCTCGCACCACATTGGCATGTCTGTATTCAG
Source organism: Hiodon tergisus (assembly GCA_025775045.1). NCBI lineage: Eukaryota > Metazoa > Chordata > Actinopteri > Hiodontiformes > Hiodontidae > Hiodon > Hiodon tergisus. Next base: position 3,728,384 of record JAOVYW010000039.1, read on the forward strand.
GAAAACTTACTGCCCAGTGTGGAGTACTGTGTGAGAAGTCAGTATTCCTCACTCAAAAACCAGTCAGTTGGAGTCTGTTAAATGTTTATTGAAAGTGAAAAGTGAAGCACTTCCCCCAAACAGGACCTAAAGTATAAATGTAAATGTTCAGTAAACATAAGAGTGTGGAAGAGTTTATAGGCAAATGTTCTATGCAGTGACTTGGCAACGTCTCCTTCATACTCCCTGCTATGATTTTACTTTCCCCTATATAAATACAATGGCCAAAATTGTTCATACACTTGATACATTCTAATAAAGGGACAGTTTAGCAGAAGAAATACAAATTTATTTTTTAAATAAATAAATTCAAACCTTGTATTGTACTATGTGAGCTACATCATATGTTCTACATATAATTACATTTTCTGAAAACCATGTTTGCCGAATTAACTGTCAAATTGGAAAATAAAATTCTTGTGAAGAATAGGAAATAGTGCCCCAGTTTTATAAAAGACAACCAGGAGTATCCTGTCACCATCACCATATCCACAGAGTTTATTTGAATATATTTGATACTGGCTTTAAAATGTTATTTTTTAAACTGATGATGTTGCTCTGTCTGCTTATTGATAAAAAACTATCTGTGGAAGTAAGGAGATTTATGCCATGGCTTTCATCCGCAGTAACCTCCCTGATTTTCTCCTAAATAGCTAATCACTGCTCACTCAGGAAGTTTGGTCCTTGGTGGTCTCTGTTAGCCTGTTTGTCTACTACCCTGCAGGAGAGGTCAAACACCATACGGCAATTATTTTACAATTACAATACGTTCTAATCCAAGTGGCACTCGTCTTTGGTTTCAGGCCACTTTCATGGTCCGTGTTCTTGTAGAACATCTGGCCCCCCTTAGAGTCCTGGGCTGAGCAGGCCGTGGTGTGTTTTGCTTTGGTTGGTCATCATATATCAATCGCATCCCAGGTTTGTGTCAGTCAGCCTTCGGTCAGGCCTCAAGGTATTTGACGATCTGAGTTACGTTTCTCATAGGAAGTTGATATGAACAGCTGAAATTGATCCACCGACCAAAAGAAGAAAAGAACCCTCTGGTGAAGTGCCCTTATAAGACTTGGAACAAGAGCGTAACTATGGGAATAAGTGGATGGTGGGTTCCTGAGAGATGAGGAGTGATCAAGAGTGAGATTAATCATGGAGGGACATTGAAACAATAAATTCTTCACAAGGGAATCTGTTTGTGTGTGTGAGTGCTCTGTCTCTCTCTTCCTAAGTGTCTGTGTGTATTTCTGCCTTTCTCTACCTGCCTGTCAATAATGCTGGCATGTATGAGATGAGAGTAAAGGAGATTAACTGTATTGAAGTAGCGCTGTAGCGTTGCTTCCTTCCTCTGCGCTTGTAGTCTGTCGCCTGGACGGACTTCCCCAGCGTCTCCTGTAGAGAGAGAGACACAGGTAGAGGCAGAGAATCAAACAGAGGGGCCTTTGGAGCATGCCATGTCTAAGGAGCTCCAGAGCCTGTAGGGGATATGGATGGGGTTTACTGACTGTCTCCGAGTCCAAACCTCAGAACTGGAGCCAAATCAAATGTCCTGCTCCTGTACTGAACCATCCTACAACAAAATGTGCACTGTCCAAGCCCCAATGCAGTCCCGAAGATGTACTGTTCAACCCCTTATAGAGTCCTAATGGTACAGTGTTCTTGACCAAAACAGTACCACCCCTCCCCAAAACCACAATGTCCTGATCCAAAACCTGGATTTTTAAATTTCCAAAACATGACCCTCCCTGTTACTTTCAAAGCATACGTTTAGGATCGCACACTGACTGGAAGACCCACAACGTGACCCAGAGTTATTCAATCAATCAAATTTGAATTTTAAAAAAAAAACTTGAATGCCACAAAGTGCTGAAGAAATTGTATTTTCCATAGAGAAATTTTAAAATACCAGGAAATTATTCCCTGACCCCAAAGGCAATTTATAGAACTCCTATAGAAGTATTTAAGTAAACACTTAATAAATAATAAGGTGATTCAATGAACAGCTGAATTGATAGTTCAGCAGCTTGAGCACTTTTTGAAGATTTGAGGGATAGCCATCAGTGCATTCATTACAGGTGGTAAATTCTCTATACTAGATTCCTGCAGTGTGGACAGTGAACCTGGACACTATTTTTTTCTTTTTTTCTAATGATTTATCTCGTCACGCTGCGCGTTGGCGAGTGTGTGTCTGCATCGGGGAGAATCCGACCTTGTGTGCCTGTGTTGCCGTGGGGGCGTTTTATGGGTGTTGAATGGGCAGTGTGGCAGGATTCTGCTTCAGTTTGACCTTGGGCCTGAAACGATGCAACTTCCTGTCGTGTTCAGAAGGAAGCAGCAAGAGTGGAAACCCCTACTGGCTGATGGCATGGGATCATTAGTGCTCACCCCTTCAATGGCGCGCCCCCTGTTTCGCCCTCTTTGTCTTCACCCTGCAGCGGGCAAAGGCTGAACTGTCCCTGATCTGCTTGCCTCGGTGCTGGGATGGTGAGGCACAGGCGGCATCCGGGGGCTTGCGGCCCGATTCCATCCACCTGGAGAATGGAAAAGGGGATTGTTCTCAGGTGTGTCTGAAGTATCTCTGGTATTGTTCCCAAGTGTCTCTCCTCACCTGCGTAGTGGGGCCAGCTGGCAGGTACAGCTCCAGGGGTTGCCGGACAGGGTGAGGTTCTGGATGGTGGAGAACTCCAGGCTGCCTGGCAGAATCTTCAGCTTGTTGTTCTCGATGTGCAGAGATTTGAGGGCCGTCACTCCGTTAAAGGAGCCCTCAGAAAACTGAATGGGATAAAATCCAACACAAGTTATCCTATACAACATAAGTCAGTCTGTCAGTGGCTCCAAGACATAGTATGGGATAATGATCACATGCAAAACATATATGTACATACATGATGGATATTGTTATGGATATTCAAAGAAAAAAGGCAATTTCAGAGTCAGCCTTGATCAATACTAGTAATATTGGCCCTCAACAGAAGGAAAGAGCTTAAACATCCTGGTGATGGTCTGCTGGATGTAGAATTTCTCCACTATATGCAATGAGACCTCCTGTCAGAGAGGAGAGCACCGGGGGAATGGACTGGGGGTTGCATAGAGAGCCTCTCCCTCATGAAAGACTCCTCTCATGTCTCCGTGTGCCAATGCATAGGCAATCCCCCCCCCCCCAGCAACCCAAAACTTCATGCCCTTCTGTGAAAATGCTAAAATTCTCACAGAGATGCAAAAGGAACCAATCCTCAGGGTGTCAAGTTTGCCCTCTGAGAGAAATGTGGAGGAAAAGGAACGGTGGGGGCAGGTAGGGGGCGGGGGCACGTCTTATGTAAGTCTATAAGACATGTTTATTGAAGCAGCATTTTGGAAATTTCCACTGAGTGGGCGGGTAATCTGAGGCAATGGAAGGTGGACAGCATCCAATGTGGAGGTTGTTTTTCTTGTCCTCCGTCTACTCCCGTTCCGCCGCCGCCACCGCCACACCAGCGCCCCTGCGAAAGGGCCTGATTGTCCATTCACCTGGTAACGACGGCTACCCAAAACTACCCCTCTTCATGGGCCTCGGGATGCCCCGCCACTGTGTATGTTTACCCCTCTCCCTGTTTACAGGCCGTTCTGTTTGGAGGAAGAGAAAAAATGCCTTCTGAAATAACACTTATTTAATAATTAGTCAGGACATGCTTGAGAAACAAACACACCTAAAAATGCCAGTTATTGACTGCAAAGGGGATTTTCCCCTCTCCCTGTACCTATTCCATCCTCACTGTTGCACATGGGAATGAAACCTGGGTCTTTTTTATTATTAAAAAAACTATTTGGTGGTTTTTCCTTGTAGGCTCTTTCCACTATGTAGATCTTGCTCCTGAGATAGAGAAGAGTTGCCGACTGTAGTTATTGTGGCATGTCTGGTGTGGTGGTGGTGGTTCAGACAGCCTTCACATTAAATGTTAAATACTTATATCTGGAGGGTTTAACTCTCTGGGGTGATGTCACTTTAAAGTGGCACCAACCTGATTGTCCACGGCTGCCATCAAGGGGGGCGTTGGAACCATCGGTGAGGGGCAGGGATCTGGACAGCAGTACCAGCACCCAACGCAAGCTCTTGCAGTGGCCTTGCAGTGGGCATGTTTTTTAGCAGGATCCAAAAGGAAACTCAACAGTATTTTGGAGCATTCTGGAGCTCAGAGAGGATAAGGAAGTGTTGTCTGATCTGCAATGTCTACGCAGAATTCGCTGGCATATCTTTGTTTGTGCTCACAGGACTGTGGAGGCAGGATGTTCTGATGAACGACACAGCCTACAATACCACGTGTGATTGTTATGGATGCTCACCATATTCCCGCCCCCCTCCCCTTCAAATATAACATATAACAGGCTGGACTGACCCCACCCCCTTCGAGCGTTCCTCCCCAACACATGTGACCTGCTTTAACCCCCAAATATTCCTCCATGGGCTCATGGGTAAAAAGGTTGATCTCACAAGGAACACACTTGTCCAGTATCACCTCATTGTTTCAGACTGCATGAGCAGTGCACCCTGTCACACTGAGATTCCAGTTCCAGGTTGTCTCACTCACCAACATGCTTACATCATTTTCTCCCCCCACTAGAGGTTTCTCCAAAAACAGCACTGAGTGAGTATCTTTTTTTAACCAATCCTTACATAGGATATTTCCCTAAGTGTCCACCCATTTGATAACAATACATTAATAATGTGTTAATAATTTTGTATTCTAATGTTTAATGTCCAGCAAAAATTATTTCACCAAACGCAAGGAGAGAGGGCAGTTTCTTTGGTGGTTGATCGGTTGCTTCACATTCTCTAATGTCAGCCCTAATATCAATTTGCATATGTGCAATGATCCAGATAACAACCAATATCACATGCAATTGATCATTAATAATATACCAGACAGGGATTGGCCAGTTTTTATTCTGCCTGGAGTGAACACCCGCTATCTCCAGCACTACTGGCCCGTCCAGATATTGACCATCTCCAGCACCATCTAGCCCATACACACACTCACCCTCTCCAGGCCCATGTTGTCCAGATGCAGTTTCTCCATGTAGCGACCAAAGCTCTGGAAGGCGTTGTCAGGGATAGTCTTCAGGGGGTTCCTGGAGAAGCTGAGCTCCTCCACCACACGCAGCTTACTAATGGCGGCACTGGGGTAGGTGGACAGCCGGTTGCGGTCCAGGTGCAGGATGGCCAGGTTCTCCACGTCGTCCAGCGAGCCGGGGAGCAGCGAGCTCAGCTCGTTGCCACTGAGGTGCAGCCAGCGCAAGTCCTTGGCGCCTGTAAAGGTCCCAGGCCGCAGCTCCCGCACCTTATTGTCGTTGAGCTGCAGGATAAAGAGGTTGATCATGGGCGAGAAGGCACCACGTGGCAGGTCGCTGATTTGATTTCCATCCAAGTAAAGGTAGGTGAGCTCCGTCAGGTCCTCAAAAGCACCCGGCTTGATGCTGCTGATCTCGTTGTTGGAGAGGTAGAGGTAGATGAGCTTCTTCAGGCCCTTGAAGGCCTGCCTGGCAATCTCACGGATCTGGCAGTGCTGCAGATGCAGGGAGATGAGTCTCTTCATGTTGGTGAAGCCGCCGGAGGGCAGGCCGCCCAAGTTGTTGCGCTGCACATTGAGTAGGCGCGTGGCCCCCGACACCTGGGGCACCTTAGTGAGCCCCACGCTCTCACAGATGACATGCTGCAGCTCGCCTCGGCAGTGGCACTGGGTGGGGCACTGGCTGGGGGCGGCCCAGGCTGTAGGGCTGAGGACCAGACCCAGCACACATGTCAACAGCAGCCAACCCGCGCACCGCATGCCGAAGCACCAGCCTGCTCCCCGAACCCTCTGTCCGTCTGTCCACATCAGCAGCCGAAAACCCCCTTTGGCTGTTCACTCCAATGGGCACCGTGCGGAAGAGAGCGAGAGAGAGAGAGCAAGTGAGGAAAAAGGTAGTGGAAGAGAAGGAGAGAGGGAGTGATAATGCAAGAGAGAGACTCGGACAGGGCAGGACGAGGAGTGGCACTGAGCAAAAAAAGGAGGCAAGTGAAATGGGTTGACTTGGGCTTCGAAAGAAAGACGGCAGTCACCAAAACACAGCGCTATTTATAATATTTATTCAGAGAGAAAAAAAAAAGCCTGCAGAGGGCAGCCAATGCGTTACGTGGAGAGGTCTGCTGGAGGAAGCAGAGATTAACCCTGCACAAGCTCAAAGAGTTATGGAGCTACTGCCATGTGATTGGATTCTTCACAGTACTGACATAGAAACATGCCCCCCCAGGAGACAGACCCATGCCGCCAGCTGCATGCTTAGTGATACACAGTGTACACTGAACTGGGAAACAAACAGGCGCCACTTTGGACACTGGATCCTGAGAGAGGTGCATGTTTACACCATTACTCAAGGCAAGGATTTCTTGGCCAGTACCTTAGTTTTAATGGGGTCTGTTTTTTTGTTTTGTTACTACTGCAAAACAGGAGTACCTGCCCCTGTATAATTTATTTCATGGTGTATGATGTTGTTCACGTACAGATGTTTGGAGCATTAAGCACCACTTCTCATGTCACAGCGGGAAGAGGCTCTCATCTCTTTTGGCAGATGAGGGGGTGAAAATTCTGAAAAATTTGGAGAATGATAGACACAGGGCAAGGGTAAGAGTGTGGAAAGATCAATAGAAACAGAGATACAGAGTGAGAGAATGGTAAAAGATTGGGAGAACAACGACACGGGGTGTGGGTAAGAATACTGAAAGATCCCAAAGAACAGACGCAGAAGTAAAGTGTGAGGGTAAGAATATTGAAAGATCAAAAAGAACAGACACAGAGGCACAAGGAGAGGGTAAGAATACTGACAGATCTGGCAGAACAGAAACAGGCACAGGGAGAGGGTGAGAATACTGACAGATCTGGCGGAACAGACACAGAGGCACAGGGAGAGGGTGAGAATACTGAAAGATCCCAAAGAACAGACACAGAGACACACGTTGAGGGTGAGAATGATGATAGATTGAAAGATACAGACACAGGGCTATCTTTTAGCTCTTGGTCTCACCCATTGGGGGCCACTTTGGACTCTGATGTACACTTTTAAAAGCACCATAGATAGTGGATGCAGGACAGGGAGAATCTTGTGTTTGCTCAACAAATGTAACGTTTTCCCGGGAACAGATTTCTCCAGGTCCACCAGATGATCATCCCCACGGATTCATCCTGCTCCACCCTTTTATCCCCCTCCCCTCAAATTCCCCACTTTCCCCAGCAGTAACATTGCTCCAACTTCACACGCGGGAGAGAAGAAAACACTGCCAGAGAAAGGTAGCTGCTCTGATGGCGCTTTCATTTTTGGCATATACTCTTTCCCTCGAGTTTGAATTTTGAAAGACTAGCATTTTCTAGAAGAGGAGAGCTACTAAACTAGGTTGAATAATTTTTAAATGGCTCCTCTGCATCATGTATTTTGTTAACTGAGGGGTGAGCCACCACAAAAAAATGGTTCTAATGTCATCCTCCAACCTGGGGGGTCCTTGCTTTGCTGGCCAGGGACAGGAAGGGGGGAAGGAGATTAACCCTGCCGGCCTGCAGGTGAGGCAGTTCTCAGGTGTGCACCACATGCCACATTACGTCTCCTAGACTACCTCCTGCTACTGGCTCAGATGATGAGTCTCTGTGAAGTTTGCCTCTGACCTGAGACGCCGCAGGTGAGGAAGACGTGGTATTGTCTTATGTGTTTAATCCATGAAGTGTAGTAAGAGAACATTTAACTGTGTTTATTTTGATTCGGTCAGAATATTGTTTGGACAGGTGTAGTGTGTGGAGATTTATGAACAAAGTACAACCATGTTGATGTTTATTTAGAGACATAAAAATATTAAATACTTAATTCAACATTTTGTGTTTTATTTACTTAAAACATATTGAAATAATTCCCTTTTTATATTCAACTTATTGAAATCGATTTGCTCTCCGCCTTTATTGGCCCCAGATTCAGCTGTGTATAACATTAAGTGTAACATGCTAAAGCAAAAAAGCACTAAAGCAAATGTGGTTTTATTTTGCAATAGCGCAGAGCAGTCTGGGTGGAATATGAACTACATGATCCTAATTTTTTTACACATAACAGTAGAGTGGAGTGATGCAACTTTATTTAATTAATCTCTCAGCTGCGATGTGCAATGCACGCACTACTAAGCCGTCCTGGTTGCAGGTATTTGCCCTTCTAAAAGTGGGTTGGAAAGAAATGTTAAAAACAGGAAGTAGGCATGGGCCAACACAACCAAAGCTCGTCTGGACAGGAGAGTGTGTCGTTTATTGGTACAAATAGAGTGGTTTCATAAGGCTGCGGATTGAATCATAACAGCAATCTAGCCAACAAGCCTTTGTGTTTAGTGGCTGTAGTTGACCTTAAAAATAAGCAGCCCAAACCTAGAGCTTCAGCAGTTAAATACGGCACAGATAAATTTTTGCCCCTCTGTAGTTCCATCCTCTGGTCCAGAAGGACAGTTTTTGGGGTATAAACAATAGAGAGGCCTGGAATTATGGTGGACAATAAAAACCAAGGAAGCATATTCAACAGGGAAGACTAACCCCCAATAGACACGCTTTTTAGAAGCCTTATTTAAATATGAATTTGAGAGAGGGAATGTGGGGAAAGAGAGAAAGTGAACGAGACAGGTAGAGGGGGAGTGTGAGAAAGAGAGTGAGAGAGGGAAAAAATGGTGGGGATAAGTCATTGTTAATATTTAAATATGGATGAACCCAAATGTTACATTTTCAGAGTGCCCACAGCAGTATTAAACAATATAAACATATTGCCCCCCCCCCCCCCTTCATTCCATGATCGTGTGCTCAGGTTTCCCTTCAACATGTGTAATACCAATAACTTCCTCACGAGATGTTGGTTTTGCAGGTTGACGCAGGGCCTGTTCCATCCCGCTTTCTCCCATCTTAAACTTTTTCCTTTTTTTTGGGCTGCTGGCAAGGTGCATCACCAACAGTCCAGTGGGCAAGGCCAGTTTCGGATTCCCTTTTGGGTTGAAGGCAATGGCATGACCACGGTTGTCCTCATCCCATTGGGTTGTTTTTCTTTTTGAGGTGTCACCATGCCGCTCGGCTGACATTGATCCAGAGAGGGACCAAAAACAACAGCTCGGCCACTGGCTCCTGTGGCATGACGGCCGGCCCTGGCGGCAACAGTGGAGAAAGAAAAGAGACAGTGCCAGCAAAGAGGGCGGAGTGGGATAACACCACCTGTTCCCTACCCCCTCTACTGTGAATTGAAGAGACCCTTAGTTTTTTTGTGCGTTTTGTTTTTTTCGTGAACTTTTGAAATTTAATTTCCTTGAAAATTTATTTGATGAATTGTGTTCTTTTTTCTCTTGCTTTGGAGTAAAAAAAATTTTTTATTCATTTTTAAATGTATAAAAACATGTAAACTTTGATTTATGGTAAAAACAAAGGTTTGTGTTATAAAAACTAAATAAATCGACTTTATATAAATAAATACTTTGAATATTTCTCATCTCTAGTTTAAAAATAGTCATAGGTTAGCAATGTTTATTTTTAATGTTTTTTGTCAGAAACTAAGGTTGTTACATAAACATACTCCATTATAAACTAATTAACCAACATAGACTCCATTTAAAAGTAGTATTTTACTGTGTACATGCTGCCATCCATACTGACACACTTGTATCATCTGGGTCTAATTTGTTTATGATAGTTCCCCTAGTTACATTTTTTTTCTCCCATTTCTTGAATGTGACCACACATTGTGTGCATAACTAAGGAGAAGCTAAATCCTCCGGTAAGGGAATCCCCAACGCAGTCTGGGTGTGTCCCTGTAGCTGTTGTCGTGCTCTCTCCACTTGCTTCTCGGTGCAATAGTCCTGCAGGAAGACGCCTGCCAGGTTGCGCAGACGGGGATTCTGGGAGAGGGAGAAGCGCAGCATGCACTGCAGCACGGCGCTATTGGTAGTAAGAGCCCGCGAGTTCGCCGTGGTCAGGTTCATCAGTGTGGTGATCGCCGAGAGCACGGTCTCCTCCCGCCGGCTCGATAGGCAGTTGGTCACCAGGGCGACCCCCCCACTCTGCAGTATCTGGTCTCGGCAGTCGCGATCTGCGCTAAGGTTACACAGTCCCCCTGCCAAGCACGAAGGAGTAATTACACACGGCGAGGACTGAGCACACTCAGGCTCTCATCTATAAACAGTGGTTCTAGTGATGTCTTTATTTTGATGTCAAATTAAATTGAGGCATGACATTAAAAGCTATTATTTTTACAACCTTGAGTTAAAATTAATGTTATACTTCAGAAATTTATGAATGCAAGCAAACACATCACCGGAGTATAACTCACCGATCCCAAATTCGACAAAGTTCTCTCTTTCCTCGGTCAGCATGTCCAGGAAGAGCTCCGTCACCTGTAGCCTCTTCAAAGCATCCATGTTACTCGGATCGTAAGCGAAATTAGCAAGGTTTGCCAGAACTTGTTCTTTGGCTTCTGAAAAAGGTAAAAACAAAAAATAAATATTTACATTAGTCATTCTTTTTGCAAGTCAAAAATATATTTTGCGTAATATAAATATAAAAGTTAGGAAGCCATCAATATCTAAAATAAGCCATCAGCGCCAGTGCATCACCACCCGGACTGTACGATATTTTTATGTACCTCCTGTCCGGTCTATATTTTGGAAGATGTCCGGAAATTCGTGGAATTTAATGAATTTGATATGTTATTAAAATGTGTTACAATAAACAATTTAATATAACATGTTTGTATGTGAAATTAATGTTCGGAAAGAGAATATTATATAACAGTATTTACCAAGTGCGTCCGGTATTTTTGCATCTCTAAAGTGACAACTATCATACCTTCACTGTCGGTGTCCTGAAACTCGGTGACTAGCGCCTGTAGGTATTCGAACCGATCAGGTCCTGGGAAACGACTTCTTCTCGACATATTTCTTGGAACACAACTCGTTGATTAACTCGCAGTACAAAGAAACAATAAAAGAAGACCCAACTGTTTTATTTTGCCATTATAAAATATATATCGCCGAATAATCAGCTTTAGAAGCGTTTTGGTAAGCAACGCGTTAAAGTACTCATTCCTGAATGTACTTGCATAGCATTCCCATTTCCAATCCCCGTTCCGTGTGTAATTACGTTCCCCTTTGCAACAATTTGGCCTTTTTGGTTCCAGTTTAATTCCACTTTAAGATACACTATCCAAAAATGTATTCGGTGGTTTTATCGTAAATCTAGCCACGGAAAATTAATATAATCCACCTGTTAGTATATAATTACATTATAAAAAGAAAGTATACAACTGGTTTGTTTATCAGAGAGCTTCACCGGAAGTTACGAATTACCAGCGAGTGCAGCAGAGTTGAGGTCAGTTGTAGAAGAATACCAGGGTCAACGTGACCAAGAGAAAGTAACAACAGAACTTTTCGGCCGGTGTAATCGTATATTTGAAAACATTTAACCCATCTAGTTATTGTATGTAGACGCCATGAAACAACATAACCTGTCCACTGGGAAGCGCTTTGCGAAACCTATTCTATTTGGAACGTTACTTGCGGGTCTGGCTACTGCCTTCTTCAATAGGTAAGACCACCTCGATAATCGACAAGTTGAAATGTTGAGCACCTTTTTTGACTTATGCGCATAATTCGCTACTATCGATTATTTAGCACATTGGTAGCAAAATTGCATGTGCTGTTGCAAGCTGCCTTCCACTATGTCCAGGTGTATTTGCTTTTATATAGTCAAACTAAATTATCATTCATAGTAAACAATCTAGACTATAACCAAATGTGCAGTTTCCAGAATATTATACCAAATAACTGTTTATTGGAAACGCGAGTATTACTACATAATATTACTACCTCTATTTGGATTGCTTGTAAATATCAAATTACTTTAATGAAATGTTACTTATGTTTAGGTTAGTTTATATAGACCGTGTTCTGTCGATCTGTGTAAATCAAATGCGTTTCCACTTCAAAATCTAACCTGTTATCGCGGCAGATGCGCGGGCACTAAAAAAAAAAAATTATATATATATATATAATTTTTTTTTTTTTTTTTACTTTCCCAGACACATGTTCTTCGAGGACGTGGAGGAGATCAGAGCACAGGAACGGGCTCGAAACGACGAAAAGCTTCTGGAAGTGCTGCGGCGTAGACAGAGGCAGATGGGGGAGCTAGAGGAAAAGAAGGCAGCGGGGGGCAGGTGAGGGTGTGGCCGACATCCCTTCTGCACACAGTTGACAAGAGACGATCAACAGAATGAAGAATCTCAAATAAAATTTGTGCCAGTTACGGAATTTAGAGTGGTATGGCGAGAACTATTTTCTAAACAAAAACAAAAAAAAAACCTTCGTGTCTCCAGGAGTAATCGCCATTGTAAATAAATAAATAAATAAATATAAAAAGCGCATGTACGGCGATGTTTGCGCAAATAAAATGTGACGTTATGAATGGCACCGACAGTCTGATTGGATGTTTGCCTGTTTGACGTTTTATATAAGTACGACCGTAGTGGGTACTTAGTGTGCTGTCGATGTTTTACTTACACTGCACATGTGAATAAAAAGTTCGATCCGCAAGCTCACTTTGAATCCCACAAATATAATCTTTGTAAGATGTTTACAATGAAATTAACGCTAATTTGTTAAGACTGTGACCATATCGTGCAGTACTAGGTAAGGGTGTAGGAAGAGATTTCACTTTAGCTAATCGTTTCTACGGCTCTTAAGGGATTTGGTTTCTTGTCACTGTCACAGGTTCGGCGTGCCAACACAGTGGGTGGAAAATATTAATTTGTTTTTGGTGGATTAGTTCAAGTCAGGGGGGCGATTTTGCCAGTTTTAAAACCAGCCAGAACATATTTTTCGGGTTTGACATAACTAGACTACATTAGACTTGTAGGGCTGGTACAATCGCATGGGGCTGCACTGGTCTCGCCATTTGTAGTAAAATAATACGCATTGTGCCCTCCTGTGTTGAAATAAATGCTATGTAATACCACAGGGTATGTTTCTCTTACTCCTTCTCTTTGCACACTCGACCAACTAGAATAGTCAACAGAATAGAAAAACTATTTTTGTTTTAAATCCCATTTAGAACCCTTCTCAATAACATCAATGTTTAACTTCTGCTGTAGAGCTGGTAGGATAACACGTTTTAAAAACCACCAACCAATCTGTGAGCTACATTTGGTTACCTACTACATGAAGGATCTCGACAAGTGCAGGAAATTGACCATGCTAGGCCACGAAAATCATACAAGGGTACGATTGCGGTACTGTTTGGGGGAAAAAATTGACACTAGAGGGCAGACTTTTCCAATGACGTAATGAGGGGATGTATTTTGTGTAATCCACAAAATAGGATCCTTCCGAAATACACAGATGCGTAAAAAACGACCAATCATTTTCCATGGGCAAAAAAAGGTAAAACAATTTAATTAGAAGTAACTTCTGAACACCAAGCCAACGAAGGTGACAGTGATTAGGGAATATAACCAGACTATATAAATATAGTACTGGCAAGTACAGAAGTTATGCCAAACATACCTATGGTCAGCTATATCGCATGAAACAATTATTTATTGTGAGTTGACAACCAAATTATAGGATGCACTTAGAGTGGCTATAATATACACTTTTTTCCATTTGAATGCATGCAAAATAATCAAAAATAAAGGTTAGTAGACCGATCTCCTATAAAAACATGTTTGATGTCAGTAATTAAGTACATTGATTTCCAATAATGTATTTGATGGCTTACAAACATTTGGCAAGTATACAAACAAATTATATATTGTACAGCTGGCATTACAAATTATGATTATAGCAATAATTATAAAATTAACTGAATACTGGTGAAAATGAAACCCTATTAACAGAAGAGAAAAATGGAAAATGTTTTGGTTGGTCAACACATGCATGGACATGATCTTCATAGCCTGCAGAAAAGGTCAACATAACTGACAATCACACCCACTTGAGAAGTTGGTTGTACAGTCAATCATTTATCACTTTATTTACTTTTTCCCCCCCCCTCAAAGATGTACATTGTCCTGATGTTGCTTAGGGACATTTGTGGACCAGAGCAACGGAGATTGTAAATGACAATAAATAAAACCCAACAAACACATTTCTATTTCCACATGATTGGATCAGTCAAAATAAAATTACTAAATTATATTTAACACGTTGTGAAAACCCCTGAGGTGAACGATTGATCCAGGCTGTTCAACATTGAGGATGAGGCATTAATCCCAGAATGCCATTTACCTACAACTGTAACACCCGGAGACAGCCTGGACTCAGCAGCAAAATAAAGAGCCATTTTAGTCACTTGGGAGTCATCTGCAGTTATCTTCTCCCTCATCTTCATTAGCCCACAGTGAAAACTCGTTGTAGCACGGTTCCAGACAAACGGAATTAAAAAAATAAATTCCCAGATTAAATCCTAGACAGAATATTCCAACAAAAATTTTGGAATATTTAATTATTTAATTGGAGGGGGAGGTTTTTTTTTGGAGGAGTAACAGTTAATAACATTAGGAACCAGTTCTGTTTTTGGTGTAGAGGAGACACAAAACAAAGACGTGTGATTTGTGGCTGTGTACTTCCACGCACATGCGGCACACACAATCATAAACATATGTATACCGGACCGGACAGTGTGGTGCAGGGGTGCCCTGTGACGCGTGAGAGATGCAGAGCAGTGCTGGTCCTGTTAGCCATGTGCGTCATCGTCTCTCCAGAGGCAGTCGCGTCCTCTTGGTCCTAAGGGACTCGGGGTGTGAGAGGCGGGGCCAACTCATTTCACACTGAGTGGCAATAGTCCAGGCGGGGAGGTAGGGCGGGGTGCTGCCATGGCTGTCAGGGCGCCGTGGTCCAGTCCGTTCACCGTCCTGCTCCACACACACACACACACACACATTTATACCTTCCCCCGAAAACAACCAAAAATTTCCCTCAGGAAAGTAAGAATGAAATCAAAACATTTAGTCCTAGAAATATGAACATACGTAATCCATTAGTGTAATTATTTCCTACATCCTCACATTTATTCTAGTGAGCCTTTTGATTGTATTCGAGACAAAAAACACACTGAATAATGCAATGTTAATTGATCCTCCCCACGTATATAAGTACAGGTAAAGCTAATGGAAAGTCTTCTCTTGGGGATTAATGAATAAGGAACACTAAATTAAGCAATTGACAAACTGAACAAACCAAATAACCGAACAAAGGGTTTTTTCCCCCCAATACCACTCTGTAAACAGTAAACTGCCAAAGACACATTTCCACTGGTTTTGAAAGAATATGTGACCTTGCTCACAGCAGGGGATGGGGTGGGGGGGAGAGGTGGTAATGTTTCCACATCACCCATGCTGCCCTTCCACAACTGATCGGTAGTGCCTGACAGGGAAACGCTACTGGCAAATTAGTAGGGACACCAGCGACTCTGTCAAACATGTCATTGTTCGGTTCTGCTAGCTCTTGGCCAAACCATGTTCAAATTTCAAATGCGTTTCCAAACTGGTCAACATTGTGAAAAGATGAGCACTACAACAATGTTTTGAATGACCACACAGCACAGAGTAAACCTATCTTTATTTTCCTTTGTAATCACCATTTCAAAAAGTGCATTGGAGTCAGTGATTCTTAGAAAAGACTTAGAAAATCCTTCTGTTTTCGTATGAACCACTGTGGGTTGCCTATGTGCATGGGACAAAACTTCTCTCTCAATAGTGGTGTGCACACCCATACAAACGTGTTAAACCTTCCCCTCATTTTGTTATCAATCATTGTTATGCAACGTTGTCCTATAGCCACATTCAGAAGACGTTCCCCCAGATCTGTGAGTGTGGAGGGTCAGATTCTTCTGGCTGCACGTTCAAAATTGGGAGCCACTACCTGTCTAACATGCATTACAGTTTCTCTTCCCACCTCTCTCAGGCTGCACCTATCCAAATGTTAGGCACTCGCGTCCCCTCTCACTGGTTGAGCTCATCTCGCTCACAATGAATACCCAATACCCAGCTCCTAGATCTAGGCCCTCACCTTCATCGCACGTGCACCACCAGCAGGTACGCTGCCAGCTGGAGACTTTTCTCCCTGATAAAGAAGAAGTGACCCAGGAACAGATATATCTTATAATGATCATTATAGAGAGAAACCCTTCCCTGCTCCAGTGTGACCACACTCTGCTGTGACTGTGGATCTCCAGCCTTGTCTTGGGAATATCCAGAGCCTCTGTAAGGGATTACAGTTACTCCAACTCCAGCAGCTTCAGCTGTTTCAGACACTGATGGAGAGGGAGCTGGAAACCCAGAAGAGTCTGTGGCCAATGAGTTGGACTACGCTGATCATAGAGACTTTTGTGGCTTATAGTAAGCAATCATTAATTGGACAGAGCTGGCCTTACAGAGAGCAGAGAGTGGCAGAGAGTATGTGCTTGCATGTAAGGAAATAACATAAGGATTTCTTTTGTAGCCATACCGGTCACGACACAGCAACCATGGAAAACCTGCACTTTTTGAAAACGTGCAAATTTGCGTTGTGGACTACAACTTTGCAATTAATTAAAGGCAGCACACTGAATTTTAGACAGGCCTGGAAAAGAGTCCATGCTCCCTGATTGGTTCCTGATAGAATGATCGTTACCATTAGGATGCAGCAGACCCTCAACCAGCACAACATTTAGTAGCGTGTGGGATAGCAAACCCCCCAAGTTGTTAGTATTACTCTAAAGTCTATGTTGCCAAACTCCGCTCTATGGGGGGGGGGGGTTAAAATAGCATGCGTGGAACAAAAATAATTGCATTACCCACAATAAATGCAGAGAATACGACCTTCTCCTGCCTGACGGAAGAAAACACAGGATCTAAAACAGAGGCCTCCTCTTTCCTTCTGACATTAACACAGACTATTATTATAGCTCCACCCCCATTGCCTATAAACACTTGTTCCATACGCAGCTAAATGGAAGTACGTGGTTTGGAGCCTGTGTGTTTCTCTGCCCGTGTTTGTGTGTGCAACTCACGCTTTGTCGAAGTAGGTGGTGTGGAGTGCGTGGGAGAACTTGGTGGCATTGCCATTGACAAGGTTGCCGTTGACAAGGTTGCCGTAGCAGTTTGCGTAGCTCTTTCTGGTGGTCTGGTCCTTGGCAAAGTTCCTGCAGGCCGCTAGTTTGGACTCCAGGGCCTGGAGAGAGTCACACAGTAGCACGACCCTAAGTGCTTTCGTTTTAATCCTAAAAGATTATGGAAGTATAACAATTTAATGGTATGCTTTGAATATCTGTAAATAATTTGTGTGTTACATAAAAACTGCTCCTTTTTACACAAATGTAATCGGACACACAAGTAACCCTACAGTCCAAAGGAATATTTTCTGAAATATGGCATAATATGGCAAAAAATTGCAAATATGTGATGTTGAGATAAATGGAGTTAACTTACACCCACTTTACGCAGAAGGTCGCCAACGATGTTGAGGGCGGATAATCTGGCCGAAGGGGTCAGAGGGGAGCTTCCACAGCCATTGGACAGCACTAAAGGAAAAGGAGAGGATTCTGGGTAGGTCTATGAACCCAAGGCACTTTCGATGGGAGGAAGCTGAGCCTATTAGATTCCACCCCCAACAAGGGAAAAAGTAGAGTGACATGAATAGCTGGGATTCAACGGATTCTCACAATAGGACAATAGGAGTTGGGTCAAAAACCTGGTCTGCAGTTATAGGGAAAGGCCAGTGTGTCGTTAACAAGGAGAGGTCCCAAGGGCAGAGACTGTGACCCTAGGGAGAGACATTGAAGGGTCACCTTTGGAACTGGTAAAGGCATTATCCATGCTCTTGCCAATGGGCGTGCCTGGGAGGGACAGGGAGGCCTGCACGGCAGAATCCATCTTGTCATTGTCGAGGGTAGGGGAGCTGGGTGCTGACATCCTGGTGTCAGGCTGCCTCTCGCGGACGGCCAGCTCCTGTCGCAGATCTGAGGGGTACAACAAGATGAAGACATACCTAGTTTTAAAATGGATAACATTTAAAACTGTAAGCCATGGGAGTTGCTAAACCAACTACAAAATTTCACCAACTTCATTAATGATTGTATGAAATCATTAAAGAAGAGGAGGCTACTTTCTCAGGAGGAAAGGGATTAAAACTGTAAATGAGTAAGTACCTCTGGCTTCATCCTTTAATCTCTGCACAGACACCAGTAGGGATTCCTTCTCATCCAGCTCACTTTCCAGGAAAGCATTCCTCTCGATGGCCTGGTTCAGCCTCTGTTCGAAATCCTCCAGTGACACTATCGTTGCCCTGCAGGTGTAACAGGAGAACTGAGAGTGGAGCATGATCCATAACCCCTGTAACTTCCACCATGACTTCCCTGCTCCATAGGCTGGCAGTCACCTTTTGCACACCACATGATTCTACTACACTTGTACCAGTGAGGAGTTTAAAGCCACAGGAATTCTCAGAGACTTCTCAGAGAAACACTGTCTGAGTACGGGTAAGGACCATGGTCATTGAGGGAGGAGGATTCAACAACTCACATTATGGTCAGGGAGGCTGCACCTCTCCTGATGAGGACTACCCCCACCTTAGAGAGAGCCAAAACTGATCCTGCTTCATCAGGGTAATGAAAACATCCAAGTAATGGTAGTTTTTCTACTTCAGCGACTTGGTTGAAAGGGACTCACTTAACAACCCCAACACAAACACATGCACACACACACCTCTTGGCCCTCTCCAGGTCATCGTTGGCCTGCTCCAGCTCCCTGACGTATTTGTGTAGCTGCTCCTTGATGCCCCTAGTTTGGCCCAGGTCATCCTCCAGGATGGAGATCTGCTTGTAGCTCTGTGCATACTGCTGCTCCAGCTTCTCCTGGGGAAGAGAAGAAGAGTGGAATCTTTTCCATCCTCTAGGGACTGATAGAGCTTAGAACCCACATATTTCATGCTTGGGAGCTTCAGGCAAAGTAAGAACTGCTGTGACCCACATCTCTCACTCTCTGTTTGACCTGAATCAATAGACAACAATGTCTCATCAAAAACCTCTCTCATATCATCCAATAAACGGTTTTCTTTGCTTCACTGAACTGTGAAACCCTCACTCACAGGTTCTTATTAATTTAACTGTTGGGATATCTAATGCATTTCACAGCAATTACACCATCACTATGGTATGCTCAGAGGATAAACACTATTTTAAGTGCCTTATACAGGTGTCATGGGTAGACGTTACAGAAGAACCAGGCTATTACTTCAACAAGCCATTTTATGTTCCTCTGATCCACAAATTCAGGAATTTGATGTTTCTGTTACTTTGGTTCATGCATTAAAGCTGAACTTCTTGCCTGATTATAGTCTGCCTCTAAAAAAGACCAGGATTTGCATTACACACACATACATTATATATATATATATATATATACACACACACATACACATACATACATATACACACACACACACACACACACACAATCAATAATTTCCCTTAAGTGGAACTGTAAACTGAGGCATTAATATTTCTCTTCAGTGGAACTAAGGGGCCTAGGCCTACCCCAGAAAAACAACCCCATAGCATTATCCCTCCTCCACCAAACTGTACAGTTGGCACAATGCAGTCAGGCAGGAAACGTTCTCCTGGCATTCGTTTGGTGGAGGAAGGATAATGCTTTGGGCATGGGCCTCAGCTTACCAAGAAATTTTGGAAAATTCTATGTTTCTACGAAGTTGGAAGCAGTTTGGGTAAGGGCCTTTTCTGTTCCAGCATGACTGTGCCCCAATGCACAAAGCAAGGTCCATAAAGGCATGGTTGGATGAGTTTGGTGTGGAAGAACTTGACTGGCCTGCACAGAGCCCTGACCTCAACCCTATCAAACACCTTTGGGCTGAATTAGAGCGGAGATTGCGAGCCAAGCCCTCTCGTCCAACATCAGTATCTGACCTCACAAATGCTCTTCTAGAAAAATGGGCAAAAATTCCAACAGAAATGTAGAAAATCTTGTAGAAAGCCTTCCCAGAAGAGAAGAAGCTGTTATAGCTGCAAAGGGGGGACCAACTCGATATTAATGCCTTTACTGTGTGTCCCAATACAATCCATATAGTGCATTTGTCTGCCAGGTGATCGTGTCATGGTGCATCAGTAACTATCGATCAGGTGATCATGTGATAATGAACCTCCTTCACAGAATCCGTCCACCACTCTCCTACCTTCAGCATCTCCACCTCACTCTTCAGCCTTTGGTTCTCAGTCTGCAGGTCTCTCATGCGGTGCTCTGCCTGCCCCAGCTGAGCTTCCAGCTCGGCTTCCAGCTCCCGGCTGCCCTCCTGGAACTCCAGCAGCTCCTCCTGGGCCTCCTGGTAGCTGCAGCGGGGGTGGAGGGAGAACTAAGTGGGAGAGCACAGTCGGACCCCCATCATGGGCACAACAAATCCAAAACATGGGTGTTATAAAGCCAACAAACATTCCATTCGATATGTCTGACGTGAAAAACAAAACTGATCAAAAACACATCCAGGTAGTCAGTGCATCACAGGGTAATGATGAGAACAGATAACTCAATGTAGCTCATCATTTACCTGTAATATAAAGTTACTCTAGCACTGTGTAAAGTTTACTAATCTACAAAAGTCCTGCCAAGGTGTTCAACATGTCCAGAAATCAGAAAAGTACCAAAATAATTGAACCCTTTAAAATGTATCTGACATGCACACACATAAAAGTAAAAATTTCAATTTAAACAGTGGGGTGGCAAAGCTGCCGGCAATCTTAAAAAAAACAAAACAAACAAATGCAGTCATTGGGAATGTGCTTACTGTGTCTCTGCAATGCAGGGCTCCTCAGCAGGCAGGAGCCTGCCAGTTTTACTTTAGCCAGGACAAAGGCAAAGTTTAATCTTTCCTGACTCTGGTGACCATTGAGTGTGACTGTGTTTGGTTACCTATCAATTTATTAAATTAAGTACACTGTGTACCCAATATGCACCTTTAAGCAGAAAGGAAAGGACAGTGGAATTGGATAAAGGCAGTGGTAAAAATGGCAAAACTTCTGCTGTTCAACGGTCAATGCTTCTGTCATTTGACTGAAGGGAGAGGGGCCACAGAGCAGGTAGGAAGCCCATTCAACACAGACGGCAACTCCCAGTTGCACGACATAATAGCCCCAGGAGCAGTGTCCTTCTTCCCCTTCCTGCACGGTAACAGCGCTTGTGAAAGCTCACCACAAAGAAGGAACAGTGCTTGTGAAAGCTCACCACAAAGAAGGAACAGTGCTTGTGAAAGCTCACCACAAAGAAGGAACAGTGCTTGTGAAAGCTCACCACAAAGAAGGAACGGTGCTTGTGAAAGCTCACCACAAAGAAGGAACGGTGCTTGTGAAAGCTCACTGTAGCACGTGAGGGCATGCTCGGCCTGAGAGTGGTCAGAGAACACGGCATTGGGGAAGGGTTTAGACCTTTTATTTGGCATTCTTTTAAACTTAAATGGTCTTACAAACAACAAATTAAATACATAAACTAAGGAAGCCATTTAACAAAATCCTCCCTTTCAGGTAGGGCTACCAAACAGTTTGCTGCCGCAACACACCCAGCCCTCATCTGCATCTCCCCACTCCTCTTTTTGAGCCAGCTTTGCTGGCTCTGTTAAAGGGCACTTGAGTGCGATTACCATCAGTGGAACCACATTAAGGTGCACAACACCACCCAATTAAGAGAAATTAGCCCTTCCGGTCATTGTCCTTTCGGGGAGGGCGAGAATCAGTGTAAAATAGCTTTGAAGGCAATTTAATCAGAGCATTCAGAAACCTTACACCTTACTTTACCGTTGAAAACCCTGCCGCTTTTTAACATTAAATCCAGCTAGGATAACAACCTGTTCAGCGCTGGGGCTTTCCAAAACAGTCTGGCAGACGCACAACACAGTAATGTTTGAAAAATGCAATCAGCAGCAAATGTACTAATTGTTAATTCATTTAAAATTAAGGAAATGGTTTAAGGCGGCAACTGGATTAACAAATGCTAGATTATCAGCATCTCAGAATGTTTTCCCGGGCGCCTGTGGGCTGGCAGTGTTGTCAAGAGAGACGTGCCTCTCCTCTAGTCTGCAGAGTGTATAAGACACGGGTGGCTCCAAGGCAACTGATTAAAGGACCCAGTTGTACTTCCTCACTTCTTCCTGTGTGTGACGGCAGGTTTCAGAGTGACGAGCAGAGATGCTTTAGCACAATCGCCGATACCAGATTGGAGAGAGAACCAAAATAATTGCAAATTCAAAACAAATGAAAAATTTTATATAATCAAATTTAAAAACAATTTCCACATCCTGTGGTCACAGAGAAATACGTTTTCCGGAAGATTCCCTATGTACATTCCCGAAGTTTTAAAACCATTATTTTGGTCTGAGCTCAATTCACCCACAGTGGCAATGCCTGGAAACGCAGGAAAACCCTGCAGTAAAACAGGTGCTGAACAGGTGAAACGCAAGAAGGAACTTTCTCCTCCCAGGTACACAGTGTCCTTTGCAACACAATAGAAACTCCAGCCTACCTTGTATTGTACTTCTGGGAGAGGGCCTTCCAGTAGTCAATTTCCTCGTCTTTGGAGGAGAATATTGGTATCATTTCTGTGTCCATGGTCAATAAGCCTGTGAGAGGAGGAGAGGAAGCACAGAGACCGTCACCACAAAACATCATATCAACTCTGCGATCAAAACAAACACACAGCAAGTGTGGAAAACAAAAAGTGCTGTGTGACAGTCACTGAGCCATTTAAACAAGCTGTCCCTTTCAGTTTTGACCAGGGAGGACGTCTCTGAACCAAATCTGCGTGAGAACCTGCCCCCACCCCCCACATCCTCAGTGTTACCCACACCCAGCCTGTCTGGCTATTTTTATCCACAGTCGTCATCTGAACCCGAAGCACACAGACACACATCACTGCCATGTCCCAAGGACACAAATGGCTCTTGCATTCCAGAGGCTCAGGGCACCATCCAGCCCTGTGTGATCAGCATTGTGCTACCTGGGGTCAATTCAAAGTACTGTCGAACACTTGAAGTTAAATGGGAGTAAACAGACAGATTAACGGGAGAGATTAGCAGCAGTGAAAGCCGTGTGTTTATAGGCCGACCTGACCCACAACCTTCCCACTCATCCGGTCATTCTGCAGCAGTCAGACAAAATGATCATTACAACAACCCCAGGGAAAGAGGGAAATGCCTCAGAAACACAACATTAAATCACCACACACACACACCTCATCTCTGCACATCTCTACAGCTCCTAGCCAATCCCACAACTCCCCACCCACAGCATGTCTGACACAAAAAAAAGGTACACAGCACACTGTTGGGACATTCAACAGACTTTAGGCCTACTGACAGAACAGTAACGCTGAACAATGAGCTCTAACACAAGCACTTTATTCACCAACAAGGTTGAAAAAACAGAAAAACTAAGTTTAAGAGATTCTTCCTGAAAAACCTGAGGCATTTTAGTGATTTCCTAAGAATTACATAACATCCAACCTCTAACCATTCCCTAGGAGGTGTTTTTCTTCAAAATATCAATGATTGAAGAATAAAACTAAAATAAATTAAAAACAGAAGAATTAGATAAAATCTTGAGAGATGTGCATCTGTCTGTGTGGTGTTTTTGTGTGTGTGTGTGTGTGTGTGTGTGTGTGGGCCACACCTTACTAAACCTCACCTCTAGCTGAGAACGTCATTGTCAGTGGCTGACACTGGCTGGGAAAACCTTTACCACACTCAGTACCAGGAAATTGTTAATCACACATAGCCCGTTAAAGCATGTGCAGCATCATGAGAGTCAACACCTGGCCCCTTAAATCACCAAAACAAACTGTCGCTGCAGGAGGGTAAACTGGGCAAGTTACACAACACCCACCGTCAGACAGAGACTTTTGCCAGGTCGTGTTGCCGAGCTACTGAGGGAGGCTATCGATATCAGTGTGAAAGCAGAAGTCAGAGGCTCACAATGCCACATGCCTGGGGCTGACAGGCAGAAAATGCTATCCCACATTGCCTTTGACACCACTCAACTCTACCAGGACAAGGCTTCTCCAGCCAAACAAAACAAAAAACCAAAACTTGGTTGTGGGAAAACGCTGAAGGAAATGTAACACCACAGACTATGCATTTTGGTGAACAAATGGGTGTTGTCACCATGGAGAGCTGCCTGGATGAGCAATGCCATCTCATGGTGACGATTTGGTTCTAAATGAAGCTTGCATGAGAGGCAGGAAGAAACCTTAAAATGTCACAAATAAAAGTAAGTGTCATAAAGAACAATAGAAAAATTAAAATACCATTCACAAAAACATGGGGTTTACAAAACAAAAGCGAACTCAACTGAAGTAAAATCATAAAGCTAAAGGCATGAAGCGAATTAACTTTAATTTCTATTCTTCAGTGTGAAATGTAAATCATTCACAACCGTACTGAAGGCTCAGTAGCGGCACTCAAAATAGGTTTAGATCAGTGTGCCATCCGTTCAACGCAAGACACGCCCTTCTGCTCAAAGCAAAATAGATAACGAGTACCTAGTTTACTTGCAGATCATTTTTAGGGTAGCAACAATATCTATGACCGTCGACAACGAAAATAGATAGCATTGATGCCAGTCTGGGATGAAATTAAATCAAAGCATGTTGTTGTCAAGCGAGCTGACTGCCAGCCAAAGCGGAACTTTCAGCCACTCTGATGGTTAGTTATGCTGTCTAACTTAAAGTGCGAGTAATACCTACATCATTACACGTTACGACAAAACGCTCCCACATTGCTATGAAGCTAGCTTGTCCTCAATTATCAAACAGCAAGTTCTGAAAAACGACGGCAAAGAGAGCGATTTACTAAAACACAAATGGTTAACAACCGAACTAACATTTTATCATACATCATATAGCTGGTTTACTTAAACATACATTAGGTTAGCTCCCGCAGACACAAAACTCTACGAGCATGACGCGTCAAACCGAAGCTAACCAGCTGTCAAACGGATAGAGCAATGCCATATTTCCTCTAATTAAGAACATTACTCTGCGAATAGATTTAAGTCTTTTGTGATTCTCGAATATTAAAAGTCAAAACAAGAATTTAGAAATGTTAATTACCTGGACATTTCCACCCAGTATTACCCTCAGCGTTGCGGCTCTAATTTATAACGCTCTCCTTCATGCGCTCTGCTTGGAAACTAAAAAGGCTACCAGATAGGGATGGGCGGATCCTCTCATAAAAATATCGATATCAGGTGGTTTCTTTAGCCTGTATTTTTAATTAAACTAAATGTGTGTAAGATATTGAAAAGTTAAAATCAAATTAAATTAAATGAAGAACATTGTTGTTTAAGATAGGAACTACTTCTCCTTCCGCCCTCTCCCTCCGCTCCTCATATAACCTATAAGCAGGCACTTCGAGACACACTCAGTCGCTCAGTTACAGATGATGGGAATTCCGGCGCGTATTAGTAAGCCGGACCATTTGGCTCAGCTCAGCAATAAGAGCCGGCACTTTGGGCTCCGAAACGGCTCTTCATTAAGTACCACTTCTGGCTTTCATAATTCAGGTAAATTTAGCAATATTGTAACGGGGATGGCTAGAAGCGCTTCCCCTGCCAATGGGCTAAATCCATCCCCGCGCACCACGACCGCGGGGGGGGGCGCGAAGATCCGGCTGCCGCGCTTCAATGGGTCCTGCAACTGGGAGACCTACCTGGCCCAGTTCCGTCTGGCAGCGTTGGACCATGGAGGAGCGAGCGGGACAGTTGGCGATGTCCCTTGAGGGCGACGCTCGCCAGGCTCTCCTGGATGTACCCGAAGAGCGGTGGTTGGATTATGAGGCCCTCGTCACGGCCCTGCAGGAGAGGTTCGGGGCCACCGAACCGACGAGCGCCTGGCAGGAGAAGTTGTCGGTGCTGAGGAGGAGGCCGGGGGCGAGGCTGGGCCCGCTAGTCACCGGCCAAAGCGTCTCTGCCTCACGACACGGAGGACAACGAAGACGTGGCCTTCGCTTCCGACTCCACCGACCGGGCCCGGAACCTGGTCTACCGGCGGTGCGGGAGGAAGGGCCATGTAGCCCGAGTCTGCCAGGCGCCTCAACCGAAACTGGTGGAAGCCGTCGGGAGACGGCGCCGGGAGGGCCTAAAGGAGGGACAGCACCCCACGCAACTTCACTCCCTCCTCCGCAGCCATTGCTCCGGACGTCCCGGTGGAAGTGGGCCGGATCGGACAGGGTTGAGGGGCAGGCGTGTCGGGCCCTGGTCAACTTCGGGTCCACGATCACCCTTCTCCACCCCGGGGTTCTCACCATCCTGGAAGCAGGACGGGGGGCCTCCACGCTGACCCTTCGGACAGTGACAGGGAAGAGGACGAGGACTCAGGGGAGCGGCCTACTGTGGGTGGAAGTCGGGGGCCGCCGGCTACAACACTGCTTTTGGCTAGCCCCGATCCGCGAGGCCTGCATCCTCGGGCTGGATTTTCTCACCAGCCTGGGGGCACGGCTGGACTTTTGTCCACCGCGGCTCTCATTCCCCGGCGGCAGTGTACCCCTCCTCGCTAAAGGTGGCAACGAGGG
>JAOVYW010000039.1:3823521-3842535 GCA_025775045.1 Hiodon tergisus
TTGAATTCAGGTGTTTCATTCAGTCCCATTGCCACAGGTGTATAAAATCAAGCACCTAGTCATGCAGTCTGCCTTTACAAACGTTTGTGAAAGAATGGGTCGTTCTAAAGAGCGCACTGAATTTGAGTGTGGTACTGTAATAGGATATCACCATTGCAAGTCAGCTTGTGAAATTTCTTCCCTCCTAGATATTCCACGGTCAACTGTAAGTAGGATAATTGCAAAGGGGAAGTGTTTAGGAACCACAGCAAATCTGCCACGAAGTGGCAGATCACGTAAAGTTACAGAGCGGGGTCACCGAGTGCTGAGGCGCATAGTGCGTAAAAGCCCGCACTGCTCTGCTGACTCAGTAACTGCAGAGTTCCAAACCTCCTCTGGCATTAACATCAGCACAAAAACTGTGCAGCGGGAGTTTCATGGCATGGGTTTCCATGGTCGAGCAGCTGTACGCAAGCCTTGCATCACCAAGCACAATGCCAAGCATCAAATGGAGTGGTGTAAAGCACGCCGCCACTGGACTCTGGAGCAGTGGAAACGCATTCTGTGGAATGACAAATCACGCTTCTCTATCTGGCAGTCTGATGGACAATTCTGGGTTTGGTGAATGCCAGGAGAACGTTTCCTACCTGACTGCATTGTGCCAACTGTATAGTTTGGTGGAGGAGGGATACTGCTACGGGATTGTTTTTCTGGGGTTGGCCTAGGCCAACAAGGGAAATGTTAATGCCTCAGCTTACCAAGACATTTTGGAAAATTCTATGCTTCCAACTTTGTAGAAACAGTTTGGGGAAGGCATTTTTCTGTTCCAGCATGACTGTGCCCCAGTGCACAAAGCAAGGTCCATAAAGGCATGGTTGGATGAGTTTGGTGTGAAAGAACTTGACTGGCCTGCCCAGAGCCCTGACCTCAACCCTATCGAACACCGTTGGGATAAACTAGAACAGAGATTGTGAGCCAGGCCCTCTCGTCCCAGAAGAGTGGAAGCTGTTATAGCTGCAAAGGGGGGACCAACTCAATATTAATGCCTATGGATACAGAATGGGATGTCAGAAAAGCTGTAAGTGTCCCAGTACTTTTGTCCATATAGTGTATATACACACAAATATATACACTCGAGAAGGAAATGCTTTTTTTCACTCCTCAATTATCTAGTGTTGCTTGTGTACCCACTGGAGCCGTTTTTCTTTTAGCCGATAAGGGCGAAACCCGGAGTGGCTGTCTACTGTAATAGCCCATCCGTGACAAAGAGAGACAAATTGTGCGTTCAAGATGCTGTTTTGCACATCACTGTTGTACTGCACTTTTATTTGCCTGTTTGTGAACTGTCAGTTAGCGTGCACAATTCTTGTCATTCTCCTTCGATCTCTCTCAACTTGCAGTTTTTGCCCACAGAACAGTTACTGGTTGAGGTTTTTTTTTTGACTCACAATTATCAATAAACCCTAGATACTGTTGTTGACGTGTGTGAAAAGCCAAGGAGGGCAGCTGTTCCTGAGATGCTATAACAGGCACGTCTTGCTCAGTCAAACAGTAAGCGAATGCCTTAACACCTGTCTTTATATAGCAACCCAAGGCCACATGACTCACTGTCTATAGGAGCGATCCATTTCCATGAAAAGGGTGGTGTCCACTGTTCACTGAGTCTGTAATGTATACACATACACACACCTATTAGGCATTCTTAAATTGACTGACCCCAGACACGTGTACTGTTGTAACACCACTTTGCTTCTGGCAGTGAGTTTGACGTCCAGCACAGCTGTATCAACGCTTCCCAATGGTACGATCCGCACACAAACACGCTTCTTCTTCCACACAGAGGTCTCTAATAGAGAGAGAGAGATATACATTTAAGGAAACAACACTGCTTCAGGCTCCAGGGACTTAAAATGTGAAGCTATACTCTTACTCACTGGGCTCCAGGTACTCGGGGATGTAGCTGTACCCTTGAGGGATGGTCTCCTTGTCTGAGATCACCTGGATGTCTGTTACCACCATTCCACCTGCAGGATTCTGTGAGAGCAAAGAAGAGAATGGAGTGTAAAGATATATAAATGCAAATTGCAGTTTAAACACAGGGCAAGCCAAATGTAACTGACCTAACTGTAAAAGGGCCAAGTTTAATTGTGTGAAATGAACCACATACTAACTGGGCCAAATATAGCTTACTGTGCTGTAACACATGTAGTAACCGGACTTCATTGCAAAACCACGAACAAAATTTGCTGCTGCGCCATCATGGGTGACAGTGATCTGAGAGAAGAAGGGGGAAAGACAGTTCAGAGTTGATCTACAACAAGTTTGTTGCATAAACAGAGTTGAACTCCAACAACAAACCATATTCTACCAGAGTAAAGTCCTTGGGGCAGATGCTGCTATTGGAGGCCCACGCTAGTGCTGTTACCGGAAGACAGGGAGCACTGTTGTTATTGTGCAGAGACATCTGCAAAAGACAATGGTTAGAATCCTGTTAAATAAACGTCAAAATTGTCAAAAGTAAAATGTAATTTTTTTTTTGTGTCCGAACATTATATAATACATTAATGATCTTAATTGCCACCTAATTAATATAATGACACACACACACACACGACTAACTATCATCGCAGTTTCAGTCATAGGGTCATTAAGTTGACTACCTCGGGCTGTCAAACAAAGGATGTCGCTACCAAGCTTATTACACCTATTAGTTTAGGTGTAGTTGTTTTCCTAATCGACTCACTGAATCTCCGAGTTTAATTAATGTTACGCTGCCCTTCATGTTACGATCGATAAAGCCTTTCCGTTTTTCGTATTAAAGTTAACTTTTTTCGACTCGCCAATAGCTAGGCAGCTAATTACAGTAGAGATATCGACAATCAGTTTTCTTTATTTAAAAAAGTTAATTTAAATAGTTAATTGATGTTTGCGCATTAATTACTTGTACTTACTCTTTCCAAGCTATCAACTGTGACCTTTTTTCTCTTGTTTTTTCAAAGATTTGTAACTTTCTCGGGTCAAACAATAAACCGAGACTAAAACACTTCAATATAGCAGGAAGTAGATTACTGGACTCCAAATCCCGAGGAGCAAAGGAATTACGTTTCTCAGGACGTTTTAAGGTGTATCGGTGGCGTAATACGTGATGTATTAGGGTGGATAAATGGCGAGTTGTTGAAATTATAGGTTCCATTATAGGTACTGTAATTACAATAGGCACCATTAAGAAGCAAAAACAACCCGTCATAACTCCTTTGGGAGTGGGGGGATTGGTTGAATTAGATATCCGCCTGCTGGTACTATGCTTTATTACATTTGTATTAGATTAGCGAGTGTACTTCGTGTCTGTCTGTAGTTAGTATTACTCTCCACAAGATGGTGCGATTGTGGTTTTGTAACAGGTCTGTATGTTCCCATTTGCACGGTCAGTGTCGGTCTCAGCCTGTTTGAATGTTTTTTCAAGTGTCTGCATGTGTGGACGTAGGTTTATCTTTCAGTGTTCCTGTGAGTGGATTCCTTTGTTTGTTTCGCGTGTTTCCTTCTGTGTCCTTCGTAGTAGGGTTTTTTTTTGTCTGTCTACCTTCATGTGGTTGATACAAAACCGTGACTGGTTTAACAGGCACACACCTTTCCCTGCCATGACTGTCGGTATACAACAGGGGGAACTCTAGTCACCTAATTAACTTGAAGACCCACAGTCCAAGCAGGCCTGGACATGCTTTCCTCTTTCTTTTTCCTGCCATTTCTGCATCTGATTCTGGCATGCTTCTATTTCTTCCTCACCTCGCTAGTACACATCCACAAGATCCATATCTACACAAATTGCATGTACGTGTGTGTATGCTGGAAAGTGAGAGATATATAATATAATCTTTTGTAAATTTTTACTTTTATTCACTACCTCTTCTCTTGCCTCTTTGTTGCTCAAACCTTGGAATCTGAACCTCCAACATCGCTCTGCATTAGCCAGGGAACTCTAGTCTCAAAGATGTGTCTGTATATAAAAAAGAATACATGCAATTAGTTCTTCACAAATGTGTTTGTACACTGTGCACAGATGTAAATTTATTCCTCTTGTCACCTAGGGCTTGGATCGTGAGTGTTGACAGAGGGGAGACAAGAAAGATATATGTGTAAATGTAGGAGTATGATTTGGAGATTGAGAAACGGGGAGAGCCACAGTCAAAACTGTCTAGCTGACAAGTGGCCAGATCCAGTCACCCTGACAATGTCCTACAATGAAATATTACAATATCTACTGACCCAACCTTCAAACAGAACTGCTCGATTTGAGTGTGAGTGCAAGGCCTCCACATAAAAAAACACAATAATTAAAACATAGTGTGAGCATAGGGTCTTCCCATGAAAAATGCTCCAATACAGTGGGAGCACAGGGTCCCTGCATGAAGCTGAATTATGCACAATAAAGAAAGCCACATTCACCACTACTCCCAGTGTGAGCACAAAAGCCCTGATGACATCCCCTGTGGATGTTCCATGCTCCAATCGGGGAGGAGCACTCCTGGGGTTCAGCTCCCCCACCAGGTCTCTGTTGTGGAATTGCATCCAGAGGTGTTTGCCATGGTAACGGGGAGCAAGGGGAGTGGCTCCAGCAGTCCAGGGATCTCCTCTTACATAACAGGATTTACGTGTTTACCATAATTGCATGATTGGCTAATTAATGTGAATTAAGTGGGGTGCCTAGGGAGGGGGGCTTAATACCATAATGTGTAGGATACCATACTGTGTGTGTCTTTGTGTGTAAAAGGGTTTTTGAGGGTACATTCTATTTCAATAGATTAAAGTTAAGTCATCTACCTTGACACAGTGGCTTTTGTCATGGAGCAGCTGAGTGCCATAATAAAAGGTAACAAGATTGTCTTTACTACAACATAGGAGCCTTTGCTAAATCACCGTCCACTGGACCCGGTGGAGCTGCTGCAGAAGGGTATGCCAGTAATAGAGTGTCAGGGTGCTAATAGGTTTCTGCTCTCTGCCTCTGTCACATAAATTCTACTCACCTTTTCAATAGGTAAGCATACTGTAGGCTACGGATCCACAAATAGGATAAATAGAGAGGTTTAAATCTTTATCAAGATATACATATATATTTATTTTCATGGTTTGGTGCAGCATCTCTTGATCAGCTAGCGAAATGGTTTCAACTGTGTCCCTCTTCATTTCACAATCTCCACATTGTGCTCCTCACATCATTTTAAATTTTCTTTCTGTCTTCAGTCTGTTTGTACTTTCAGAGCTACAAAACCAGGGTGACACGAGGAAGAAGATGATGCCTTAAGCATACCAATCCATGCATAGAGTCTGCTGGGACCTGTTGGTTGTGTCTCATCTTTCCGTAACTGTGAGTTGGCCAAAATACCTGAGTTGGCCATAATGAGAGCAAAAAAGCAGCTTCTACACTCCACACCTCGTCTTGTACATCGCGCTTCCAACCATCTCCTTATTAGTCTCGCTGCCATTGTGAGACTAAACACCATGTCCTGTGAAGACTAGACTCACCACAAATCACAGCCTGTTTCTGTCTACATCACTGTAGTCTATATGGCTCTGGCATGGACTAATACCGTTACTTGCCTTGTTTTGTCCAATTGTTATGGACATGTTGCAAGTCCCTGTTATATCTTGTTGGAAAAGGTTTTTCGTTTTTGTGATTATATTTCTGTAATTACATGAGTTATCCAAAATGTGCATTTTAATCCCTGTAGCACTTCTCAGAATTACCTTACGGAATCCCGAGCAGTATAACTGTGATATAAAATCATAAGACATCCTGTATGCGGTGTCTGCTTAGAAAATATAATGGAGCATCTGAGGATTAAAGTCCGAGTCAGAATTTCATGTCTTTAACATAAGTTGAAACCAGGGGCTGAAGAATTTTGTAACAATGGCCGAATTGCACTGAGGCACTTGGTGCTCCACTTTAGCTCATTTGCCGTTGCACTTAATATCTGTGTGCATTCTTTTACTTATATCATATGCCTTCTACGTCATTTACCACTTTCAAAAATGTCATCTATACTGTCTGATTGATTAGAGACTGATTGATGTGGAATGATCCGTCGGGAGTCAGCACAAACAACAGGCAGAACCCAGAACACCCCATGCACCCCTGTCTGTGGCTTTTCCTTCAGTTGATCCAGAAACCCGTCCGACTGAGAACTCGGTTCCTTTTAGGGTGATAAACTACCGAGGAGAAAAACACACGTCTGCAAAAAAGACTTAGAGTCGCATCTTTTAATCTGTGCTCTTCGTGTTCTTTAAAAAAAAAGACTGATGAGATTTTTCATTTGAGGGGTAAAGGGCCTCCTCCCAGTGCAGTAGTACACTGCCCAGTTTGATATTATTTTACTGAACTCCTAGAAAACCATGATGGTTAATAAAAGTGGGCTAACCACCCTTCTGCATCTAACCTGCAGTTAAGGTTTTCGAGCAAGAATTAACAAATTTAAGGTTTTTCTCTTCAAAATAAATTCTATCTGCTACGTACAAAATAGGCATAGCCAAGGAAAAATATACACAAGTAAAATGTTAGAGAAATTACCATAAAAATAAAATCCAAAATATATGTGCCTGGTCACTCTAGTTGTTCTTCACACGCGGCTATGCATTATAAGCCTGTCTGTTTTTTTTTTTTTCCAGGAAAGCGTAAATGAGGAGGGTTGTAACGGCGGGGGGTACGCGTAAAAAAATAAATATATAAAGCTGCTTCCTAGCAACCACTTGTGCCTGCTGTCATTCATTTGGCTAGGAAGAGGTTTAGAGGAGGCCAAATGAAACTTCAACATCGTATACAGCACCCTTCCCCCCGCTGCTAGAATGACTGTCGATCGTCGAGGGGAGGGCGGGCTAATGCTCAGCGCATTTTTCCACCCTCCCCCTCCTACTCGTCTCCCATGGCAACCTAGCTGCCAATCAACGAGGGAGATAGAAACGGTCTAACTTGCTCTCTACTTAATTAATGGATTGTAACAATAAATTATCTAAGTTTATCGAACAAATTTAATTATAAATTAAATTGTAAATAGAAGCAATATAAAACATGCTTGATAAAAGAAAATATTAGATTATTTTCTATAAAAAATACATGTTGCTCAATAATTGAACAACTTTACAAATTAACAGAAGCCCACCTTTAACTGAAATCTTATAGAACATAGACGAAATTTGTACGTGTGTATGATGTCGTCTTATATTATTATATTTATCATTACAATGACCATTAGTATGTTTAGTTAAAGTATTACTAGTAATAGAAGAAGAATGAGTTGTAGCAGCAGTAGGATAATAAATATTATGACTAACTACGTGTGCGTTCAATTACCTCAGATTTGATTAGAAGGTGATTTCGCATTTAACTTGTGCCCGAGCACTAAGATTTTATGTTCTTCTCGTGCAATGGAATGTATGGTTCACTGAAATGTGAACGATACTTTTCAGGCGTCTATGGATCAAAGGTTTAAAGCGGAGGTCATTATCGATATTATTCAAAATATAGCACCGAGGCTACTAATAATATTGTTTTATAGATATTGGATCGAGACATGGTTTTTAGAGATCCCTGAGGGAACCTGGTAAATGGTGGATTATGTCTTAAGGTAAAAATATACATCATAGACAGTGTTACGAACTAAAAATTTTATTGCAATTATGCTATAAATTACCCTATTAGTTACGATACAGAGGACAGTATAATTAAGTAGCAACAACCAGGCGTAGTTATCGCTATTAATACGTAGCGATTCTACAAACCTATTTATATCCCTCCTAGCGGTCAGAAGTAGTAGGACGCCTTCTGTGTAGCCAATGACGTAGTGGCGAGGACTGCGTGCGCGAGACTGCTGTGGTGTGCTGGGAGTGGGAGAACGGGGAAGGAGAGAGGCGGATAAAGAAAAGGGGGAAAAACACAGAAAGAAAGAAAGGAGAAAAAAGCGAGCCAACTCGAGCAAATCAACGCGAAGGAGCGGGTTAGCCGTAGCCGTAGCTGGCTGGTCGGACGGACTTGACCCTGTCTTTGTATAACTTGATACATTTCTTTTATTCTCTTATTTATTTTGATAAGGCTTCCTTTCGTTGTGTGGTGCGGACCGAAGAAGTTTACCCCCCAGTTCCTGTCGGGGAACCTGTTTTTTATGCTAATTTTATTATTATTCTTGACTAGCAACCTAACTGGCCTCATTTCATTGCGCGCCGTAAAAAGGCCTGGTTTATGAGGTGAAAGAAAGGGTAGTTGGCAACATTTATGGTAATCTAGGCAATTGTTGGTGGTTTCTTCTAACAGTTCCATGTCTCCCCTTATCCCAGGCTATTTCTGTTGCGGATAAGTTGCAAGTTCTTCGTTGTGGCTCGCTAGTTTTAGTATCTCAGAACTCTTCGATGGTAAAACGCACCAGCTGGCTATGCATTCGTTTCTGTCGTAGCAGTAAATAATACAATTATAAAAGTGTATTTTCAAGCTTGGGAGCAAAGGGGTTGGCGTTGAATAATAATAATAAAAACTAGATGTTCTTTTAAAGATTAATTTACTTTTTTAATGTACGTATTATGTTGTGGAATTTTTTTGTGTGCATTTTTATGAATAATTTCCAACGCTGTATTTTTGTGCGTTGAGTGTAGGGTTATCCGTGTCTGCAAAAAACACATTTGCTAGAAATACTCCGCATACTCGTTATTCTTCCAACCAATTGTTTTTCGCTTTCATTTGGTGAGATTTGAAACGACAGTTTTCCGCGAATTTCTGGATTTTCTTCCATATCTGGTCTATTTTGGTTGTCTTGTTTTGGCCAGGGTCGAGTCGTGTGTATTCTTAACGTTAGTGAGATTTTTTTTGTCTTCGTTTCGTTCGATAAGTGCAAAGACGGCGGGTTTTTTCTGAAACTATGGATGAACAGACCCGTATGATGACGGGTCTTGTCGGACTCGGCGGATTATCGCAAGGCGAAGTAGGCGACCCAGACTCCCTTCGGAAGCCACAACAAGACATTGGAGATATTCTTCAGCAAATCATGGCCATTACGGACGAGAGCCTCGACGAGGCGCAGGCCAGGTAAGACTCGCTTGGGGGGTGGCGGCGGCAGCATCATTGAAAGAAGGTATACAATGACAGAGAAACCAAGAACGATGGTCCAACCCTATGCGTTCAGCACGCTGATAATCTTCAATTCCCCCTTTGTATGCGCATATTGTGACCATGGGCAATATGTTTGATCCCATATACCTTCGGTTTTCGTCCATGCAC
Source organism: Hiodon tergisus (assembly GCA_025775045.1). Lineage (NCBI taxonomy): Eukaryota > Metazoa > Chordata > Actinopteri > Hiodontiformes > Hiodontidae > Hiodon > Hiodon tergisus. The sequence goes on from JAOVYW010000039.1 coordinate 3,832,757, forward strand.
AGATTGTTTTAAGGTGTAGCACAGCAAGCTGTTATCTTTTCGAGATACTTGGGGGATGCGCGGCAATCTATAACTGAGATATAAATCAGTTAAGTCATTTATTTTCCGCAAGTTATGGTAAAACAGAAGTTTGCGCTATTGTTATGCTTGCAATAGGCCTTAGTTCGGAATGCCGACTATTTAAATAGTATGAGCACGTGACATGCGTTTTCTGCTTGCCCGCTCGCAACAATGAGACCAATGCGTTTTCATTCATGGGGAATTCTCTCGCGTTTTCTGTCCACGAGTTTGCACTGCTCGATATGCGTTACACACGTAATGGTTGTAACGAGTATATAAAGGCGGGTAATGGGCGTAACATTGTATCTACACGCAGACACGTACAGCGCGTGGGTGTCAGTGTGAGGTGTTAGGATTCTGTTTCCACGCACTGAATCGCCGATTGAGCGTGGAGACAGAGTATCAGTTTAACTATATTCCTTCACAAAACCAATAGCTCAGCGGATATTAAGTTTACGATCGCTATAGGTTTCTGTGTTATGACAAATGTTAAGCTTAATTTTGCTTCGTGACGTCCCATTTGTTCGTGGGTCGATTTTCGCGGGGTTTGTTTGAATGAAAATGTCCATATAAATATTATGCGTTGCGGGGACAGGATAGATGAACGTTGATCTGTGAAGTTTCCCAGTTCAGTGTGAAATAATTTCAATTAGATTAGACTGTTCTCGTTAACCCTTTCATTTAATAGGCGCTAGTAAACTTGCCTCGGGGCGGGAGTTTGGTGCAAGCTAAGAATCTGACACCTTTTGATTTAAGTAACTTGATTTCTGTTCGTGTGCCTAGGCACACAATTAACGAGTGATCTTTGTGTAAATCGCGCCTTTTCTCTCATTACGTTTGTTTGAACATCAGAATGGTATCACCAGACTGTCGAATTGGTTAGTTGCAGAGAAGTGAAGTGAGACTAATGGCGATCTTTTTAACCTATCCGAGCTGGTTGTCTATAGATATAGCCACTCGACTACTTTTGACATCCACAAGTTTCTGTAGTCTTGAGCCATGCCGCTATTTTAATCGTTCAGGCGAAACAAAACCTCAAATACCGGTCAACCAATGTGTGCACTAAATAGGTTTGATTTATTCCACGTCTAATTATTTGCATAGACTATCGGGAAGGGCCCAAGGGCTGTGGCGTGGGAGGCTGCATTGAAAATGGCCATTTGTGGCACTGCTTGCGCTTGCCCAGTGTCAATGGGATCATTAATTGTATTTTTGCTTGTATTTAATGAAAATCAAATATCCCACTAGGACGCTTACTAAAACTTAGAACAAGCGTCAGATGCTCGTTGTCTTCATCTGGTTGACCACCCTTACACCTAAGCTGTATAAGTAACAGTACGTTTAATGACAAATTATTCAGACCTCTTTGAAATGGTGGCCCCTGCTTGCTTTAGATGTATCATTAGTTGTTTTCCAGTGAACCATTGGACCACCTGGTTCACTTGATTAATTTCCTTTCTTCCCCCCCATCCCCTCCTCCCGCTCTTGCCCTCTCCCTGGTGTTCATCCTTTTCATTGTGTGCAGGACGCAATCAATTCTCCGATAATGTGTGCACGAGTGCAGCTGTCTGCCGGTCCGGTCTTTATTAATGAGACGCCCCGACTACCCCAGGCCTTGGGGCTTACAAAGACGGGGAAATTACATTTTAAGATTTTACTTCTCCCCATTTTCATTTTAAATTAACTGGACATTGGCACAGTCAACTTTTTTTATCTTTCTTTGGTCCAACGCTAGTAGTTTCTTAGAGCTTAGATAGGAACAGCTTGCACATTCATGTTTGAGTAGCTTGAATATTTAAGAATTAAATGGTAACCATGAAATTGTGCATCTGAAGAAGTCACCCTTAAGGGGATCAGATAAGCAATGTATTGGTATCAGTAATAATATTAACAATTTGTAGGTATGAACTATGAAGGTAGCAATGACTAGTTAGGCCATTAGAATTTCATGCCATGTTTATAGTTGGCGGTAGTACGGTTAAATAGGAAAGCATTGCTTTATATCTATGTACACACACCTTTTTAAAGGGGGGCATTGGCGTGGTTCCCATATGGTGTATTTAAATAAATGCGTTTGGTCCACACAGTGGCTCTGAATGGGTTAGTTCAGTGAAACTGGAGGTTCTCAAAATGCAGAATTGTATTTAAATCTGCAGCTTTATGAAGAAATACAAAATGGTGTATGCAGTGTTTTAAAGTGCTATATTTTACTGGTTTGGGAGCATATTTTGCAATGAATGTGGCTGAATTCCACTCCCCGTGCAGTCTATCAGTTTCAGTGAAAACCTTTGGCTATGATTACTAACTGTGGGCTTTAGGAGGTTAATTAGATTAAACCATTTCATAACTTATGTGTTTTTATTTTTTGCCGTCAATTTTATTAAGTTCTCTATCAGGGGATGGATAGATCGATCCAAGCCATGCATGTGTCTTTGCGTACATGTGCTTGCGGAAGAACACGCACACCTTCTCTCACAATCGTAAAAAGACTCACTCTTGTACCTACACTTGCATACACAAATGTTTGTCGCATACTCCCTCAAAAAATAGGTTTATGCAGTCATATGCCTGCACATGCACCTTTTCTCTGCCTGTCGCCAACACCTGCACAAAATATTCAGTTAATGTTGAATGTAGTACAGATACATTCTAGCACAACATTTGTCTAGGCAGAGTAGTTTCGGAAGGATTTGGGTGAGGAGCAGGACAGCATTTTAGTATGTGAAAGCATTTTGTCCAGTCTTGTGAGATATTGGAGTTCAGCCAAATCAACTTGGTGTCGACTCTCTGCGCAGGCTGTGACTTGCTGCCATTCTGTTTTTAAAAGGGAACATTTAGTAAATGGCTGCCTAGTGGTATCTTTTGGACAATACCAACCAAGATGATTGAAAATATCTGGCTCCTCCCAGTTATTTTGGTTTGAAACTTACAGTGAGAAGGTTTCTCAGACTTTGGGTAGTCTTCTATAAGTGGAAGCAATTAGACATTTTGAGAACTTTCTTTCCTTCAAGGAGCTCAAGTTAAATGTTTGATATGCTGGATTGACATCAGTGGCAGCTTTCAACCTCTTGCGCTCTGGATCACAGAACTTGGAATTTCAGTAAATGTACTTCTATAAAACTTGAAGAAATTCAAACCGTAAGTCGCCCTGGATTAGTACAAGTACATGCTGTCAGCAAGGGGCCTGGATACGCATGAAGGCAGTTGCATCATATGGCATGAGAGCCAATCATTCTCTTTTCCTCTTAGCAGGCGCTTCCAGAACCACTTGGACGTTTAGCCACATGCCTTAAAGTTTGATCCTTTATCTGTTTGGTTATCTGCTGGACCGATTCAGATAATCCCTTGCAACATTCCCTGTCTCCCTGATGGAACTGGGACCTGCACCCTTCTGGTCTCAAGTCCAGAACTTTAACCACTGCGTTGTCTGCTGCCTCCAACTTTGCTCTGCACATTGGGTGCCATCTGGACGTTTTGAGCAACGTGTGGCAATTGCCTATACAGAGTCACCAGATTGGGGGGAGGGGGACGCAGCCCCTGGTCTCAACGGAAGGAACGGATGGCGTTGCAGATACACATTCAGTTTAACTTGGGTTAGACGATCTCTACTGGGGTGGGGAGTATTTCACCCACCCCACTCGCTCGCCCTTACTCTGTCGCCCTGTTGCCCTGTGTCCAGATGCTGGCCGGAGGAGGCACCGGCCCAGTGGGGCGAAACCAGCCACCCCACAGAGGGAGGGGGAGCTGGGGGGGGCACGGCAGGGGCTGCCCTGCCGCTCAACTTCCAGCACAGGTCAGTAGAGGCCCCCCCACCCTAGTCTCTCCCATCATAACCCCAGTCATATTCATCCGGGACCCACCTGCCTGTCCACATGTTTGGCTTACTTGCCTCGATGATCCATCTCAAGCGGAATGACTTGGCAGTGGCTTCATATACGTAATTGGTGGAGACCGGACCCTCCATTCCAGTCCCAATCATGTGAAGACCTCCGTATGCACTCATGAACAGACTCTAGGACTGCCTTGGACGCACACACGGGTAGACTCGCTTATTGACCGAGAAATGCAGGACACCTTGAACCCCTTGTGCGTTTCTCATTTTGTAAGTCTGAATTAAATGACCATATGTGCAATAAAATCTTTTTACACCAGATTGTTACTGGTAGTGCACGCTGTGTCAGTCATGTTGTCTTGTCCCTTTCCTGCCTCTTTGTCTTTTTGGTGTTTGTGGTTTTTTGACCAAGTATGATTGACTTGTTTCTCCAGTAGTGGAGATGCTGGTTTTGGGTTGCAGTTTTATAAACTGAGTGTTGGCCAATTGCTCTTTTCAGAGCTTTGGTCTTCAACCAGTACACTACATTCCCTTAATGTAATTTGTGTAAATTTGTTTTATGATATAATAAAGGTCCACTTGTTCTTTGAGAACTGCCAGTTTTTTCTGGTCTGGTAGTGAAATAAAGACGAGGGTGAGTTTCTCACACTTGCACGAAAATGCATTCTAGGAGATTTTCATTTACTTCATATGGTCTCTTTCCTGCAATGAGGTGTTGGTCTTAGGAACAGCGGTAAAATGCCGAAAGTCCAACCTTGTGGTTATGCTAACTTTTGAACTGATTTCGCTTTCCTTAAGTTTTGCTTTTCAAATATCGGCCGCATGAGTCGGATTTTTGTGCGTGTCATGAAATATTTAGGCCGCGTATCCTCCACGTTGAACCCTGACATTTGATGGGAGGAAAGCTTAGTTTTTGTGTCCAAATCATTTCAAAAAGGTAATGGCGCCTGGGCGGGCCAGTGAAATTCAGTGAGTACTTAGCAGCATTTGAGGATAGACGGCACTGCTGCTGACACTCCGTTTGTGTCCGTACTCTTCATTCAGCTCCTGTGGCTTGAATCGAAGTGCCCAGTTTCTTACTGGAGGCACATGAGGTAGCCAACACGCCTCCAGTAAGAAAATCTGAAAGTTCACTGTTGCAGATCTAATTGGTTGCAGGCATTCTGGTGTGGGATAAATGAGAGGCAAAACATCAATGAAAATAGTTTTTTCATCTAAACTTAAGATGATATTTTCATTTTACTTCAGCGCTTGTATGGAAATGTTGTTCTGTCCTTGTGTTGCATCTGATTTGATTTTTAGAATTTCATTAGTCCTGTGCAATTTCTTCTGAGTTCCTTCACCATTTCCACTCCCTTCCAAGGCACACCAAACTCACCCTCTGAATAAGGTTTAAGCTATTTGGACACCCTGGGGTTTCTCAATGTCTCTCTCTCTCTCTCTCCCCCCCCCCCTTTTTTTTCTGGAACAGGAAGCATGCGTTAAACTGCCACAGGATGAAGCCCGCTCTCTTCAGCGTCCTGTGTGAGATCAAGGAGAAGACAGGTGAGCCAAATTTATATTAAGATGTCTCATTGATTCACGAGACTAGAAAGTTTTAAATATTTTTTTTTTGATTATTCTCTTTTAGTTATTGATCTCTGGGTTAAAGTAGTCATAATTCTTGTGTTATTGGTCAGGTAACACATTGACTGTTCTAATTGTGTTACTGATTGCTGGACCGATCGCTGAACCGTCATACTGATTATATCTGTGTTATTGATCACTTGGTTTGTGTATTGATTATCCTCATTTTGTTATGGGATTCTGGGCATCGGTCTTAATATCCCTGTTTTGCTGATGGAAACATTAGGTGGAAGTCAACCACCCTAGCAGTAGACTTGATTATTTAATTATTTAAATCAATCTGTTAGTGGTACTCCTTACTGGTTGTCAGTGGGAAAGTTAAAGGATCCAGATAACCTGTGTATATGCGTAGTCCGGATCACCAGTGGTTTCCTGGTCTCGCTGGGAAGCCAACCGATGAGTAGTCCGGTGTCCTAGTCTTGTGTGCGTGCTTTTTCAGGATTGTGCATTGTGTGATGGAGTGAGGTGTGTGTGGGGCCATTGTCCCTTGGGTGTCGGTATCTCATGATGGGTGGATTTGGGCTTGGGTTATCTCTTTCATTCACACTTTACTTTCCCTCTTTCCATTGCCTACTCCACTTATTTTACTCTTATCTTACCTTTCCTCCTCTCTCTCTGTCTCCTCTCAATTTCTAGTCATGACAGAATACAGTGCGAGAGAGAACGTCTGCCGGCTGTCATGGCGATCTCGGTCAATCACCCCATCCTGACTGTCCCTGATTGGTGCAGAGGGGAAAGGGGAAGCCGGAGGGAAAGGGGGTTCTTGTTGCCAGGGTGACTCGCTGCCTTAATTCCCTGATGTCATTCACTTTGATTTTTACATTTTGCCTCAGTCTTACGTGAAGGGCAGAGACAGTAGTGCAGTAGTAAGTTTAGCAAGTACATTGACAGACATGGGCTTATAGAGAAGGGTCTGGTTGTTCTGTGGAGGGATCAGTGTCTTGTTGTACTGTGAAGGTTTAGTGTCAGGGTCTTCACCCAGAGCACAAAGAGATCCAGCTTAGGGTCTGAATATGGTGTGGCTGTATGGCTGGGTTTTAGTGATCTGATGCAGGCACATAGACTGGACACGTACACACACAGTCAGGGGGTGCACAGACATGTGAACTTGACAAACATGCACACGAAGTCAGGGTAAACGCGCGCACACACCCACAAAGTCCTGACATATGCACATACATACCTACGTGCAATTGGGGGTACACGCACAGCATGATGCTCTTCTCAGCAGGAGCAGCACAGCGAAATGCCAACTTGGGGGAGGGGGCCTGTCCCTGCCTCTTAATTTTCTCTCTCTCCTCCCTCTGAACTGGGAGCTTTTATATGGTTATGGAGGGGGTAGCCCCCCCCCCCCCCTTCTCATCTCGGTTTGGTGGGGGGTGGTTTTTGTTAAGGAAATGTTCTGTTCCTGGGTCTTTGACTGCCATATAGCCCCCACCCCCCCCCTCTCGACCCTTCTCTTTCACTCTTCTCTCACTTTCAACATGACCTTTTTCTGTTGTGGAATTTTAATTAGGTTTGATCTTATGGAAGTGCTCCAAAGAGTAAGAAAAAGGTTTTAAGTCAAAGTTGAAAGCTGAATCCCTACCCAACTCTCATCTCTTCTTCTTGCTTTCCCTCCCTCTCTATCCACACTCTTGCTCACAAGTTCGTATTAAAAATAGCTCAGCTGACATGACAGGGTTATTCAAGTTTAGCCAAAAATGTTTACAATGGTGCCACTGTTTTGTAAAGTCTGTTACTGGCTGTTCTCCCCCCCTCGTATCCCTCCCTCTGTGTCCTCATGCCTTAGTTTCTGAGCCCGTCTTTCTTTTCTGTATTGTGTTGTCATTTCGCTGTGCTCCTGTTCTCACATCTCTGCGACTGTGTCTGTGAGAACAGCCGTTTCCCTGGGAGTCCAGCTCTTGCACGTCCGTGTGTGAAAGTCCTCGTGCCTCCACTGGCCGGCCCTGTGCGGGGCTGTAGTGCCTCACAGAGCAAGATCTCACAATGTTGTCCCACAGTGAGGCTTGATTCGAGCTTTCATGTTTGTGACCCCGTAGGTGGTTTGGTAGTGTCGGGTCATCACTGTGTGTTTGTGACCCCATAGGTGGTTTGGTAGTGTCGGGTCATCACTGTGTGTTTGTGACCCCATAGGTGGTTTAGTAGTCTCGGGTCATCACTGTGTGTTTGTGACCCCGTAGGTGGTTTGGTAGTGTCGGGTCATCACTGTGTGTTTGTGACCCCATAGGTGGTTTGGTAGTGTCGGGTCATCACTGTGTGTTTGTGACCCCATAGGTGGTTTAGTAGTCTCGGGTCATCACTGTGTGTTTGTGACCCCATAGGTGGTTTGGTAGTGTCGGGTTATCACTGTGTGTTTGTCCTGTCACGCTATGCCCACTGGTTGTAAGTTGGGATGAATGCTGTGGACCTCAGGACCAGCTGATTCAGGGCTTAGTTCTTGACATTTCAGGCCTCTGTGAGATGGGGTGTTTAGGAATCCATGCACGTGCCTGTCCAAGTAAATATGTATTTAAAAAGAGACGGAACCTTATCACATCTCCCAAGGTTTTGGAAGTGTTTCAGGCGCCTTTAGACTGCTGAACGAGGTCTGCTCTTTGTGCTCTCCGTCCTGCTTGTAGCCAGAGGTTTAGCATCTCCATTGTCATTGGTCTTTGTGGTAGCACAGTCTTTAGTTCATTAATTCTTATTAGCTTGTTGAAGGAGGGATATTATCGTAAAGTTTTATCTGTCACTTAAACTAGCTGTAGATGGGGCCTTCAGATAGGTGATATAACTGGAGGCGAGGCGGAAATCCAGGAAGCCTGCGGTGAAAGCATGTCCGACACAGTGGGTTTTTGGTTAGGTGTCGCTGCAGCGGACCGAACTGTGGCTGGTAGATTTCTACTTGTGTTAGTTCTGGGCCACATTTCACAGGCCATCATTGTTTATTGGACTTACCTGCGAATCCGGTGCCAAAACATGGGGTCTTTGTGCGCACACAAATATGCGCACTTTCACTTTCAAAGACTCGTGCCCACCGGCTGCCCCATTGTTTGTTCTCTGTTAAAGGAAGGGGTTTCAGAGAATTTTTTGCGATGCTAAGAGAGCCAGACTTGATTGATGAGGCAGTGGGATCTGCAGTAATGACTGACCACATCCCCCCACCCCCCCATGGTGGTTTGGCAGGCAGCTGATATCTACCAGACCCTTGGCCCTAACAGCCTCACCCCCATCTCTCGAACACAATCTCTGATTGGATGTACCATATCACCCGTAGCCCCTGCTTCGGCCTTCAGCCACGCGTTGGGCCATGGGTCTTATTCACCCCCCGCCAATGCACCTGCGAACTAAACAAAACGGCAGCCCCTAATTTCCCTCTGCTCCCGTTTGTTTTGGTGCGTTTGTCAGCTTGCGTAACATGGGAGTGTTACTGTTCGTCTGAACGGAACACCTTTGCAGTGGCGGTTCCCTCACATAGGTCTGGTTTTGTGTACAGCCCACATTAATCACACACGGCATTTCTAGAAGGTGGCTTCACCAGAGAGGAGTTGCACAGGCCTGTGCCTTGTCAGTGCATCATTAGCACTGCCTGCTACTTGACGTGACCCACTCCTTTAAACACACACTCTCCCTTAGAAAACGTATTTCTCGTGTATTTGCAGTGTGCGAGTATGTCCAGGTATTGAATACAGTTCGGTACGTTTTGCAGGTGTCTGTATCCAAATGACTGCAGATGTTTGTCTATATTAGAATGAGTGCAGGTGCTTGTACGTGCTCGAATGATTGCAGGTGTCTAAGATTTTAATAGTTGCAGGTGTTTGTACGTGTTCAAGTAAGGGCTGGTGTCTGTATTTGAATGCTTGCAGCTGTTTGCATATCAGTGAGTGCTGCTGGCTTGAGGTGCTAGTAGTCCTATTTAGGCTGTATATATTTTTTTTATTGGGCACTTATTGTATTTTTCAGCGTTTTATTTTTTTCCTGATATAGGTAGATTTTTGGTTTTCTAAAGCTGCCCCCCCCTCATCTGTTGGCCAGCTTGTTTAATTAACAGTATGTAAATGTGGCCTCTGTCTGTGTGCAAGGGTGGGGGGTTGTTGAGTCTGAGCCCAGCTCGTAATCCAGACTAATTAAGGATTAATTAAAACTAATGTGAGCTGGCTCTTTCTCTGCTCTTCACCCCCTCCCCCCGACTTTCTCTCTGTCCCAGAGGAGAACTGAAGCTCTAAGGAAGAGGAATGATGAGGAGGAGTGGGCTTGGGGGACGGGGGGGACGGGGGGG
>JAOVYW010000039.1:3848857-3864127 GCA_025775045.1 Hiodon tergisus
CGCACAACTGCTCTGTTAACGGGCCTTGCGCGTGCGTCTCCTCGCGCACAACTGCTCTGTTAACGGGCCTTGCGCGTGCGTCTCCTCGCGCACAACTGCTCTGTTAACGGGTTGTGTGAGCACCCACCGGGCACCCTTTTCCGCTTCCTCAGGCAGGACGAGACGTATCTCTCCAGTTCTCGTAGCGTGGAGGGCTTGAGAGTCTCAAAGTCGATTTCGATCTCGTCTGGGTTGGAGTTCTTTAGCGACGGCTCGCGGGACTGGATGATGTGCACAACGCGGCCCAGCTTGTCCCCTGGCAGCTTGTTGATATCCAGGCTGAGCTGGCGCTTCTCCTCGTACGACATGGGCTTGGATCTGTCAGGGGCTAACAATGACACAGACTCCTCCTCTGAGTCCAGGGCTGCTGTGGGAACCAGTGCAGAGGGGGCTGCCGATGAGACCTGAGGTGTGGACCGGCTGGCCTTCATCCCCTCCTTCTTAATGCTGTAGAGGAGAGGAGTTACCACCTTTCAGTGTGTGATGGAAAGCCAAAAGGAATAAGTACTTCCTGGTGATGCTCTCAGCTTCTGCACCCAAAGTGCATCATGATATGGAATGAATTACAGAAATTGAATTTCTGCTAAACATATCATGGTAGTACATGTGGACCTGTCCCTGACTATTTTATAAGCAGTTATTCCCCAGCCCACTATGTACATGACACGCAGATAAATAAGACAGACAGACTCTAATAAAGGCACCTGGGCCACCTTATTGACCTCCGAGTTTGACCCCATGACCTTTGGGGCTCTGAAGACATGGTGATCAGGACACACGCACAAAAGACAGTGTCTGAAATGTGCATCACCAGTGCCACTAAAGGACTACTGATACAACATTTATCTGAGACATTTTTAACAGACAACATCATTTTAACATGTTTTTCCATTTTTCACTACGCATCTTTTTGCATGTCACAGGCAGTGTGTTGTAATTAGTCCTACCTGGGCTTCTTGGGCTTCTTGGGCACCGACTCCTTGCCGCTCTTGCTCTTTTTGGCTGCCTGGGAAGGGTGCTCAAGGACATCCTCCAACAGCGGTGGCACACTGACCACTTTCTTCTTGAGCTTCTCCTTCTTCTTCTCCTTTTCCTTCTCCTTCTTCTTTGGTTTACTGGTCTGAGGCTGCGACAGAGCGGCCAGCTGCTCGTGCACGGCCTTCAGCTGCAGAGAGGGGCACAAGCTCACACAGGAGAGCTTCACGGGACGCTAGGCTTGTCACTGAACTCCCCAGTCTTCACATTTATCCCCCCGACCCCTCATTCACCCCATCCTCCGTTTTCCGTCTCCTCTCACATGGCTTCACTAGACCAGCAGCCTGATACTGACGGACGAGTTTCTCCTGTGCTTACTTCTATCCTGACCATTAACCATTAACCGGTGTCAGGGGTTTCGTCTCACCTGTTCCTTCAGCTCAGCCAGTCTCTGAGCCCTCTCCTCCTCAGAGTTTTCCGTGGAGGAATCGGATTCCGAAGAGGAGTCGCTGGAGCTGTCAGAGGAGGAAGGGGGCACCGGGGGAGGCTGCTGCTTGACAGGGGCGGGGATCAACGCAGGCGAAGGAGTGTGGACTGTCACCGCCTCCGGCTCGTCCGGCATCTTCGCGAATCGCATCTCAAACAAGTCCTGTCAGCAAAGGGAAAGGATCAGAGCGCCTTGACACGTGCACCGTGGCTTTTGCTGTTGTACCAATCACATTGTGCGTAAGAGGAAGAGACGAGAAGTAAACGTGAATGAATGAGACCAAAGAGGAAGTGAGAAAGTTATCTTGCCGTGCAGATTGTTGCAGGCGGGCGCTCACCTGTAGTTTGCGTGCCATGGCGACCACGTCGTGGTCCGGAGGGTTATACTTGTAACAGTTGGAGAACATTAACCGCACATCTGCAGCAAACTCCTGCGCATCCCGGTACTGCCTGTTGTCCAGCTTCACCTGGAACACCAGAAAAATTTGGTTACACATCAGACAGAAATATTGATGCCCCAAGCACACTGAAAAAGTGCAAGATCCACCATCTTTTACTACACTGAGTACGTGCAAGAACACCCTCCTCCCCTTTAACCACACTGTGTAAAATCTAAAACTTTCACTCCAAGTGAACAAAATACCATTTCATTTTTACAGGTCACTTTGTGCCAAGCCTCCCAGGTCTTCCAGTCTAGCTGGACCCACCTTGATGGTGCCAAGGTCCATTGGGTGTTTGATGATGTCGTAGTAGTCGTGCAGGCCGAGTGACTCCACATCGACGGGCTTGTAGAAGGGCCAGGCGTAGGCTGCATGCTTCTTGGACAGCATGTCCCTCACGATACCCGCGCAGTAGCGCAGTTGCTCCTGCTGCTTGGGGCTCTGGCCGCCACCTGCCGCTATGGTGACGCCCCCGCTGCCGGCCATTCCCAACCCCAGGTGGTGCTGGGAGTCTGGCGCATCCTTCTTGGGCTGCTTGGAGGGCCGGCTGCTCTCCCGACGCGGAAACGTCTTCCCCGACTTGGACTCCGAGGCTGCCGGCGAGGACTCACTCAGTTGGTCGTTCGCCGTCGGAGTGGTCGTGTCCGCTTTCCTCTTCTGGCTCTTTCTCTGCTGTGGGGTAGGGGAGAGTGAGAAATTCCCATAGGAAGTTAAAGCCTTCCTCGACTAAAGAGACACCACCAAAATACATCCTCCAATCAGGCGCAATCGTGTTTAATACCATTCACTGCTTGCATTGAAGGCTAAATAACCATAATATATGTACACCCTCAGAATCCCCAGCCTTCTCAGCAACCTCACCCTCAAACTAATAACACTTCCCAACAGGCAGAGAAATCATTAATAAATCCCCCCAGACATGGCCCCCTACCCTTCCAAGGCCAAGTTTTATACCTTGCTCCGATAGTCAGCTACCTTCTCCCTTTTGTACTCACTTTGGCCAGTGGGGCGGCGCTCTGTAGGATGGGTGGCGGGGGTAGGGGGGCGTGAGTCTGAGGAGGCATGGCGGTCATGATGGGAGCCTGGATGATTGAGTCGAGTGGGCCGAGGGAGTAAGGGGGCGGCAACGGAGGGGCATGGGCGGTCTGCGTGGGCGGCAGCCGAGACACCAGGGCAGGAGAGGGCGGCAGAAGCGGCGGGCCCTGCACTGGTGCTCGTGTAGGCAGCCCCTGGGAAGGAGCTGACAGGCCGTGCGGAGCGGAGGACAGAGAATCCTGGGGAGGGCCGGGCTTCAAGGACAGACCTGAGAGAAAGTAAGGGAGATAATGAGATGGGGGCCCAGGCATCAAAAGACTGAGACGAACACAGCAATGCAGACAGATGTTGACGGATGAACAATGAAACAGACGGATGAGCTCAGATAAAGCCGAATAAAGTCACTGGGCATAAACGGCTCTATCCCCGATCTGAGCCAGCTTCGTTGTGAAGTGCTTAACTTAGTCGATGACATTCATAACTGATGCATTTACATAGGTGGGTCTATTCATATTCTACTAGCCACCTACATGCACCATCAACCCTACCTACCTCCATCTCGCCGCCCCCTGCCACGCCCCTTGCTGGCCATGACAGCGATCTCCGTTTCCTCCTGGGGCATCTCTGAGATCTTCTGCAGGAACATCTTCTCCAGAGCCTCCGCCATCAACACTATGTCATCTCCAGGCTGAAAACAAAAAGGTGGAGGGGATAAAAATTGATTTCTAGATAAAATATTCAGGTCTGAGTGGTATGTGTTTAACTTCTGCCATATTTGTGGTTTTTTAACAGAATATCAAGCCTTGCGGAACAATGTGGGACAATACCTTGTTGTAAATGTAGCAGTTGGTAAACATGGTGTTGAAGTCTTGAATACATTCTTGGGCATTCCAGTAGTAGCTGTTCTCCAGTCGTTTCTTGATTGTTCCCATGTCCATAGGACATTTAATGATCTTGTAATAATCCTAGGGCCGGAGGAGATGCGGGCAGAGGGATGAGTATAACTATTAAGCACAAACCCACGCACCCACAACACAAATAAAAACCTGTTGCACAGATTCTGAGCGATCCAAATCGTGTCTCACGACGGTGGGTTTACCTAAAAACGTTCTCGTTCCAGTTTCAAAAGGCAAATCCTCACTCATTTAACGATATCGATATGGCAGATGCCTGTATCCAGGGTAATCTACAGAGCATTAGAGAATGCGAGTGCAGAGGACAAAAACCATACAAAAGTCGCAAAAACAACAATAACGAATGCAGACAACAATTAGGCTCTAACAGCAATAAAAAGATGCATCTGAACTCCCACAGTTGTGTACAGTGCAGTACAATGCAACTACTGTTATTTTACTAAATTGCCAATATTCAATAGCACATTTAAAGCAATCTAGGTTTAGTACCTTCAGCCTGCAACCTTCTGGTTGAGCTTTGTCCCTACAGCAACTGAACGCAGTGTCAACTAAAGGACCAAAAACTTGGAGAACACAAGCCATTAAGTGTAATAGTCCACACAGGACCAAGACCAGGTAAAGATTGGCAGGCATGGTTCTACCTAAAAACATCCCACGCGGATTTGAAAGTTCTGTACACACCCAGGGGAAAAGTTGCCAGTACACACTGAAACAGGCAAAGATAACTGACTACGACCGTCGTTCTGTGGCGGCAGACAGAAACACATGTGCACACAGAACCAGGCTCTGCTGGTGCAGTACTGTTAGAGCCAACTCCTGGCAGAAAAAGGGCCATACACCAACTCACACCAGGCACCAATTCCCAAGCCAAAATCTTAGTTCTACAAACACGGCATCTTAACGTGACAGAATAAATAAAAAGAAAAGAAAGCAAAGTATATCTGCTATAAAACTAAAACAAGCATGAGCACACACAAAAATAAAATAAATTATTCTAAAAAACAAGGGAATTTGTCTGCCAAGCTGTATCAATTTTCCAAATCTGTGAAAGTTTTTCGTTTACTGGACAAAGTTCACATGTATAAAAGCTCCAGAGGAAAGTTTTATTTAACTAGGCTGAAGTCCACAGACTTATTTCTCAATCATTTTTATGGGGGGTGGAAAAGGGGCACTGAAACAAAGTCTACTCAGGTAACTGGGTTGTTCATATGTATATCAATTAGTAATCATAAAAAATAATGCACGAAGAACAGTAAGCCTCCTCAAGGGAGTCTTCCTACCAGTGGAAGAACAAAATACATAGCGAGAAGCTCCAATCAAGGTAGGCATTTTTCAATGCTGCTCATACGATTTTTGTTAGTCAAATGCTGAAAATCACCTTTCTCCTGTAAATGAGTTAGCACTGCTGCAATGTAGCTGGCATGAAGTAGCGTATTGTCTTTGTATGCTATGGGCTATTTTTATTGGGTATTTTCTACTTTTACACGACTGTACGTGCATGTTATGTTGGCTCTATGTCCTGCTCGGGCAGTTTTTAATTTTAATATAACAAATAGCGGGGACATGTGAAATTAATGTTTTAATACAAAAATTTATGAAGGACAATACTACAATTACCATTGTAATTAAAGACTGATCACTTAGCTCGTCAAACTGAATGATATATATAGTGTTGCATATTAGGTGAGGTCAAACGTTATATCAGAAATAGGCCAGCATCACCAAATATGACTGGCATTTTCTAACTCCAATAGTACATATGTCCTAAACATACCTCAAATGGTTAACATCACATTAATTTTGACAGGATCAAAAAGTCACTTTTAAATTTAAGCCAAGGTCACCAAACTCAATTGGCGCCTGCAAAATCCAAGACATCTTGGTGACAAATAAAAAAAATCCATGAAGTCATTTTTCCGATATCGTGTTAACTACAAAAACACAGTGAAGTCAAATGTCACATTGAAATGAGACCGGGGTCTGACATTTCCTCCAATACATCTTTGAATGAAATTTAATTTAAATCTGTAAAATCAATCTTTAGATCAAGCAACAACAGTTAAGTGTGATGTGCATGCGTACCTAAGGAGCTAGATTTTATAACCCCATTTTGTTCCAAGCATGCAGTGGGGGATAATAACTTCATGATTGTATCAAGCTCCTCAGATTAGTGGTTGCATTGGGGTTATATTCTTTATGCGAACGGACTCATTACAGTAAAAGTTTTCAGCTTCAGCCTGCCTGGGGTTACATTAACGTGGAGTACGGCAAAAATAATTCAAAATAAAAAACCCATATATTTTAAATAAAACATACAGAATACCAAAACGGGATTGCCAACAAGATCTAAAAGGAGAATCAAATGCCTTTGCTTGTTTTAAATTACAGCAATACATATGTTGCAAAAGCCTACATCACAGAGGGCTTTTGACCAGACGCAGGCTTTAAAAAAAACCCTACAAATCCTACTACAAGGACCAAAAAAAAACCTCTAACCTTAGAGAATGACAGACACCAAGTGGCCACTCAGGCACTAATTGGTATCATTAGTTCCATCAGTTTATTTTTCTTGTACTACCCTAAATTTATGTGGCTATAAAGTGTGTTTTTCTTATTAAACAATTTTAAATGATTTCTTGTTTCTTTTTTTTAATTGGCAATACAAACAAGGCAATGCAACTCACAGGCAGGTTGAGCTTGTCAGCATCCACAGGCTGCTGGAAGGGCCAGGAGAACTGGTGCTTCCAAAGCGTCTTCAGGACCGACTTCAGCAGATACTGCAGCTGGTTGGTCTGGCGCTTGGGCCGGATGGTGTTGGAGGTTTCAGGGGGCAAAGGGTTGAAGGAGTTCACAGGGGGCTGGGCGGAAAGCTGCCCCCCATGGCTGCTGCTGCTGCCTCCCGACATCTGGGCAGAGTCCAGGCCGTCCCCCATAGCGGCGAGGAGGGGCGCGGGGGCGTGGCCAGGGAGGGGCGGGCCCCACTCACTCAGTCTCGACACTGGCACGGACTCCACTGGGCGAGCAGCGCTGATCCCATTGCACTCCTCACTGGGCTCTCTGCAGGAAGCGACCACAGTCAGGGGGGGCAGTCGTCATCAACATCACAAGCTCAGTTTTAAATCCCAACTCATAACCAATGTTGTAGCATTTAGAAAACTCAGAAGCGGACCAATCTGCAAGGACAAGCAGCCCATAACCTTCCAGGTTGGGTACGCATCCTCAGCAGTGTGCAGATAAACATGACAAAAAAAAAACTCAAACTAAGAACAAGGAAAAGCTTCCATTCCTTCGTCACTGAATATTAGACCAGCTCGTTTACAGTATTCTGGAGAATTAATCATAGGAAACCTTTTTATCAGTCAAAATGCAGAAATATTCTTCAGGCAACCAAATGAAATAAATGACACATCCACAAGGTCTGTCAGTTTAAGTGGCCTCCGGCAGCTTTTTACAGCGGGATAGCAAACACTCTTGGTCCCTCACTGCACACCAAGATTGTGTCCATTTTGTTTCCTCTGGCATGACAGACACCAAGCCAAGGCTGACAGAGGTAGACTAGTGCCAGCTGGAGTTACCCATTCCTGTAATAGGAATTACAGAAGACCTGGGGGTCAGACATCTAAGACAGAATCAGAGGATTCGGACTTCACAGGGGTGTCCACTGAGTACATTGCAACTCCAACACCTGGTGTGGTACAACTGCCATTGAACTAATTTTCAGTCTCAAATACATTCATTTAAAACCATTTTCTCAAAAATCAGCACAATGTGAAAAACTGCAAATAATTTAATGCAACCCTTAAAAACCAAGGCAAATAAGAACCCCACCTCGTCAGAGGCCAACCTAAGACAAAATGCTTTTGAAAAGCACGAAAAACTCAACTCATGGAAAAGCTGAGACGTTTGCATGCTGCGCATCTGTTAATCTTATACATCAGTACATCTCAATTGTAGGTAAAGAAACAGACAAGGGCGCATACCCAGATTAATGCAACATGATTATATGAGGTAAGTGCAGTAAGGTATAGCGCCCCAGGGAGAAAATACAATAGCTTCTGTAAATAATTAAGGCGGAAGACCTCTTTTGCCAGAGAAAGCCCACCCCCCCATGCTGCTGGACAACTGATCTCTTTCCTGGCAGGTCATGGCAGGTCTTGTTGAGAGAGTGAAAACCACCACATCCACAGCCCAGAACCCAGGGGACTCCAAATGGGACAGGAGGAGCTAAAAACCAAGGCCCACCATGCACACACAGGCCCTGCTCCGTAAGCTGCCGGGAGGGGGATGGAGGTTGCTGTGACTCATCTCTTCCCGCTGACTCACATCACGAACACAGGAGGGGCACTAATCAGAGCACACAATCTCCAGCCTGACAGACACGCAAGGAAGGACTCACACGCGCAAACATTTGCTGACTTTCACTTCCATAAACTCTCTTACTCACATCACTGATCCAGTTTGCGGTTCATGATTTCAAGAAATCATGGAAGCACTAAACACACAGAGCTCAGCTTTTGTACACGCAATATAATAAAAATGTGCATGAACACTGAGAAAATCCCCTTGTTTATACTGGTCTGTTGCGGTTAAGTGACAAACGGGCAAAACTGAATGAAATGCCACGGATACCTCTGACCACCAGCACAAAGAGCCCTGAACTCTTCCACTAGGTCACGACTGTACAGTAGCCATATAAAAGATCCCAAACCAAACTAAGCAAAAGGCCTCAGAACTAGTTTAACCCAACGGCCCTCTACATTTACCGGAGAGAGCTCAGACGCAAAACGGGAAATGCAGGGCTCCCGCAAAACGTAGCCATCGGTCTGAACACTGCCCAAAGTCATCCAGTGATGAAATGCCACCCATGTGTGAATTTGCACAAGCAAGACTTATCCTTACTCTTCAAGCTCAGATAGAAGCTGAGGAATAAGAAAGAATAGAAAGCTGGAGAGAAAGGAAGTGGGTGGAGCAACCTGAGGCCCATCAGCGTGCGATTACATTCATTATTTATGATGTGGCCTCAGCAGAAAAGGGAAGCCAGAGTTCAAGCGTTGACGGGTTGGACCCGAAGGCCACAGCAAACATCAGTCATAGGTCACAGTGACAGTGGAGGGCAGGGAATTTTGGCTGTTTTATTAACCTCCTTGGGATATTTCTACAGAGCCACGGAAGATTAAAATATGGGAAGGCGCGGGGATATGGCTCCAACTGGGCCTTAAAATCTGTGTTGCTCCCCTCCAAGAACTACATAGCGATGCACCAGGTAGGGGTGTTCGTCCAGGTCAGGGGTCACAACCTAAGGAGTAGCGTCATATCTGATTGAGCCATAATATCTCTGTTCCTCCCTTTCGGAACTACATCCAAGAGCTTGATAGTGCTGCACCCCTGGGAGAGGGGTCATGGCACTGGAGGAGCCCATGAATGGACCCATGTGGGGGTTGCAGCCACATTCACAGGTTCCAAAGTAACAGCAGAGATGCAACGAAAGGTGCATATCGGGATGTGCTCCCTGCCACGCAGTTTAGTACTCATAATGACACACAATTAAGATGTGTTCAGTTCAGGCTGATTAAATGTTTCATGAATACTGCCCCAAGAGCTTGGCCATCTGGAGCTGCCTAATTGGCAAAGGGAGAGAAGAGAGAAAAGAATGGGGGTGGGCAAAAAGAAGGAATAGAAAGGGATATAGCCAAGAGAAAAACTGGATAGGGACAAGAAGAACCTAAACCAGACAGAACACGCAGCTACCAGAGCTCTGTATAATTCTCAGGTTAAGGCTTTGAATACACAGACAAACCCTGTACACAAACACACACACACAGCCCAAGGCATTGTCCGTACATAGAAATTCACGCCAGTTGTTATCTGTGGAGCAGTGGTCAGTGTGAACCACTGTGGAGAACCGGGTGGCTCTAGCAATAGCAATGTAGTTTTTTTTATTAATGTAGATGAGTTGCGAGATGCCTTGGACCATGTGGAAGTGGCCAGTGTGTGTGACTGACAGAGGGTTCATGGTGCCGCTTTCACCCTAGGTCCGAAATTTCAGACACAACTGAATTGCGGCTTACATTATCACAAACGACCCATCTTTAGGTCAAGAGCCTCGCTCAAGAGTACAACAGTCATTTCTGCTTTAGCTCTCAACCGACAGATCCAAACCCACTGTTATCTCCAAAAGGCAGCCCCAGGTGTTCCGCACAGGTGTTGTTGCACAGGCAAGCTCTAACCCAGACAGTCCAAAGGAAGGCTGGAGGGCAGGTTAAACTGGTTCCCTGCACTGAAGTTGAGCTTTGGCTCGTCACCAGGGCTTCCACTATTAAAAAAACTGAACACCCACACCTTAAAAAAAACAGTGAACAATGCTTTGACTTCGAACATTTGGGCCAAAATGGAAAACCTTTGAAACCAGGCACCAGAGGAAGCTGTGTTGGTCAGTCTTTCCATGCCATGTCACTGTAGGACACCAACACACCCTTCCTCCCTACCGTGTGGTGACTGACACACTTCTGCTTTTCTTGGAGGCCGTTGCCACCCTTCCATCACCGGCAATCTCACCTCACAACAGAACTTGTCTACACTGTCGAAAGATGGTGTTGCCAGACTGGAGTTAGCCTCAATGGAGAATCACAGCCTCCTAGAAGCCATTATACATCACAAGCCGCTTTCTTTTCCCAACCAAAGCCCGATCGTGGCTGGTGCTGGTTTTTGTTCTCCCCATAGCCACAGACGAAACATGGTTACAAAACAGATTACCACATAACGGAATCGGGGGGAGGGTCAAAGGGATTGTGCTTACTCCACCGTCTACACAGCTACTGGGAACTATGAGAGTGAAAGCACTACATCGGTTTCAATTTCTGTCAAACATTTACAGAAAAGAAAAAAACTTGGCTCTTAAAGCCTTCTCTGCCCCTCTAGTACATAGAATCATCCTCAGGTTAAGAATTTCTCCCAACTTCCTTCTGCCACAGTGAACACACACACACTTCACTCCTCTTTGCTTGCCCCCTGCTGAGAGAGGGGGAAGCTTCAGAATAACTAACAATTAAAATTATTAAAATAACCAACGACACTTTAAAGTTCTACAGTTTGAGTCGATTAAACAATATACGTATCAGGTATAAATATTGCGTTTAAACTATTGGGTGGATCACAGGTTTGTTTTTACTCAGTACAGCTACAGCGGCTGAGCTTTCGCAAACAAACATTCATCATGAGGGCACATGGGAACAAAGGAAGGAAAAAGAAACACAATTTGGGCAGAAGAAATACAGGCGAGAACTCCCTAAGCGTTATAAAATTAAGATATAATCCGTTCTCCAAAAAAAAAGGCCACGAGTTACCTTTTCACTGTAACAGAGTAATGGGCAATTTTCTCCAAAAGGGCATCCAAGGTCTGGAAATCCAGCAAATCGTTAGACTTGGAATGCATTTTGTACTCCATTAACAAATGTATCTCCACAAGGAAAAGAAAGAAAAAAAGAATAAACCAAAAATCTAAAAAGGTGGAAAAGAAGGTGAGCCTTCTCTTCCCAGCAGCCCCTCTCTCTCCGGAGAGAGGGGAAAGTCCGACTTCTCCTTGAGCTCGGCCTGCCCCTACTCCCAGTAAGGCGCGCGTATGAGAGCGCGAAGGCCTGCTCCTGCTGTTCTCGGCCGACCGGCTGGCTGCCTGCGTTGGCTAGCTGTGCGAGCGGGCCGCCATTCCTTCCCCTCCCCCCGTCAGCTGCCGAGCGACCACAGCAGCACATGCTCAGCCCATTGTGTGCTCATCCTGACCACGCCGCGCTCTTTCACACGGGGTGGGGGGTGGCAGCCAGCAGAACAAGAGGCCCAGGTGAAGATCCAAACAGGCCGTTTCCTTCTCTCAGTCAACACACCCACGTACAGAAAGAAAGCCCTGGTGCTATGATGAAAATGGCTCTCTCACTTCCTCCTTCATGGTACTTTAAACCCATACACCCCTCCCACACTCCCACTCACTCCACCCCTCCCTTTTACACTCTCTCTCTCTCCCTCTCTCTCTCGCTCGCTCTCTCTCTCAAAATGTATCTTACTGAAATTAGTACAAAATGGTATATTACAGTTTCACTTGCAATTGAGTTGCTTCATTGACACAATACACGATGTAGTACATATTACACATTTATGGCTGTCTCACTCACACACACCTCTCTCCTCTCCCCACCCCCTCTCTTCCTCCCATATACCATGCCTGCTCTTCCCCTCCCCCATTCCATTTTCCTCCCCTGAGGCTTGCCCTGCTGCATAAATCACCCTCCCCTCCTGAAAATCAAGGGCTTATCTGCTTCCACCCACTCCCACACATGCTCTTCTCCCTCCCCCGCGCTTCTGTCACATTCATGCATGTCTAGACCAAATGAACACAGAAACAAAAAGAGCACATGGTGCAATGATGAGTACAGACTCTCCGTTGAAGTGAGAAAAGAGGGCTCACAGACAGAGCTCATCTAACAGGCACACAGATATCAGCATTCACAGTCTCCGCAAAGAACATGTTACTGACAGAGCCACACACCAAGACACAGCTGGAGGGTAACCTGCATCCCATCACCAGGGTAACAGTGGAAGCTATTGCCAGGGTAACTGTGGAATTACGGAGATTATGATGGTACATATTGTCCGCCTGGAACCGCATAACCAAACTGAGGAGTGCAGATGGCAAAGCAATGCCATGGCCTAAAAGCAAACATATCCAGCAGAGGTGTCCCATGTCAGGCCCTGGAGGACTAGAAACGCCCACCCCTGAAGCAGAGGCTGGAATAATACTGCTGGCTAGTATTGCGCCATAACACAGACAAACATCACAGGGCTGTACACTCAATGCATTCACATTCTACATGGTTTTGTACGAGGATAACATTGCCATGTTATAATCCTTGAACTCTAAATGGAAAAAATGTGACTTAGTGAAGACATGCCCACGTGTGTGCACGCACATAGTTGGAGTCATTCCCATACCTGCCCCTCTCTCCTATTCCCTCTACGCTCTTCCTCGAGTTCCCCTCCTTCTCGTTTCCCGTCTAATGTGAGTCAGCTACTGGAAGGAGGATGTGTTGCTACTCCTCTGCTCTTTGGCTTGAGGATTGGGAGGGGGGTGAATTGAGGGTGTGGAGTGAGGCAGAAAAGTCAAAAAAGCCAAAAGCAAGAATCCGACACCTGAGAGAGTGTCGTATTCCACGGTGCCAACCACGGTGGACAGACCAAAGAGCTCCCGGCCCAAAACAGGACAAGAAAGGAACAGCACAAACACCCAAACTGAATAATGTAAACATCCGCCCACTCGGCAACATAATGCGTGCGGGTCTGTTAATATATAGTGTATGTGGGTGTAACGTTAACTCACAGGCGTTAAAACAGTATGTATGTGTGTGTGATCTTTGAGTGTATGTACTGTACCAGTGTTTTCCATACATTGATAAATGCATACATGCGTGAGAGTGGTGAGACCTGCGATCTTGCGAGTTACAGGTGGGGCTCCCTGTCTTGATGGCACAATTGTTCTCCACACTGCCTCATTAATCCACTATGTAACTGAGCCTGTGATTGGTCTGATGAATGTCAGACACCGACTTGAACATTGTGTGCGGATGGGTGTATTAGCCTTGTGCTAACCTAATAGTACTGAGCAGCACGAGTGGGATGGGGGTGACTGACAAAGTGAATGAGAGAATATATGAGGACATGGCTGAAGGAGGAAGAGGTGGCAGTGGATGAAGGAGTGGTTAAAGATGAGTGACTGGTTAAATAAGCGAATGGCTAGGGGAAGAATGAATGGTCATCCATCCCATCTTCTCCCCTCCCTGGTAGACAAGAGAATGAGTAGAGGTGATAAATCCATCAAAGAGAGCCCTAATTACCCAGATGGAGGACCCCTCACCACCCCCCAGTGCCACGTGCATACCTCTGTGAGACAAAGCAGCAGCTGCCACGGTGACAAAGCAGCCCCTCAGAGACAGAGAAATAGTGGTGGTGATTGTGGTGGGGGATGCAGTTACAGAGGCCATTAATCAACTGAGGGGGTGGGGGACCAGTGAAATGCACTGCCATCCCCCACATAACATCCAGCGCCTGTCCCCAAACCAGCGACCCGTCCCTACTTTTCCACGTCTAAAACCAAAAAGTGCCTCTACAACACAGAGCGGTACAGGAACAGGCACCCCCCCCCCACACACACACAATACTTCAAGAACCAAAAATTAGACATGTGGAATTGGATACATTTTTATCAGCGTGGTACATGTCAGGGCCATAAACTGTGCATTGGTGCTCAGACCATGCCTTGAAGTGGGTGATGGTCATAACTGCACAGGACACAGAGTCACTCACAGGTTTGTTTGTTGCGGCCCGGTGGGTCCTACTTCGGGGTGGACATGGTCTTCCGTTTCACTTCTGTAGAGAAGGGACCCGGTGGACAACGTTCTGACTCTCACCGAAAAAGGCCTGGAAGGGGAGGGGCAGATGAAGGCAGGGAGGATCCAGAGAGGAAGAGGTGAAGTCAATCAGGATGTCCAGCCGATGAGAAGAATGCAGAGGCGAAAGGAGAGACGTTGCTCCTGGTGTGGGGGAGGGAAACCTCTCAGTCAGGTTTCCAGCCACACTTGCATACGCACAGCACCAAGCACACAAATACCAACATGGCCATTACATTTGTTTTATTTCAAAATGACATTCTGTACTATAGTGGGTCCAAATACCAGCCCCATTTTCAGTAAATATCCACAACATTACAATGCTAAAAAATAAATAAAAGGGGTCCAGTCCTTCACATGGCATAACAGATGGTGCCTGGCCATCATTGGGTGGTGATGAGATGAGGATTGCCCATCCTTGTCTCTGTACTCCGAGGACCCCACAAAGCAACGCTCTGCTGTCGAGTTCAAATGCTTAACAGCAGGACTTTGCTCTTCCAACAGCATGCCCAGAGAAGCAACATAATGTTGCCCTACTGTCTGAACAATAAAGAGCACCAATTTTCTATATATAAGATATCTACCTTAAGAAATATTTTGTCTTCTCTTACTTTCTATGATGGATTTATAATACCACCCAACAAAGAAGCAGATCTTGATGGTAGATTTTGCAGCTGCCATTTAATTTCAAAAAAGTAAAAAAAATAAAAACCAACTCAAGATCTACTTTTTATTACTTAGCTATAATTCCGGAGCACTACTACTGTAGTCTTTCACTACAGCACCATGTCAAATACGTGTGTGTGTATATATATATATATATATATATATATATATATATAATTTAAATTAATGGAATAGTGAACACCATTTTAAATGTATACTATTAAAACATTGTAGATTAAATTGACAGAACCAATCATGTTTCTTACACCTGATCATTACATATAC
>JAOVYW010000039.1:3895011-3906091 GCA_025775045.1 Hiodon tergisus
CCCCCCCCCCCCCCCCCCCCCCCCCCCCCCCCCCCCCCCCCCCCCCCCCCCCCCCCGCCACCTGACCACCACCACCCCAGCCTGCAGCCCAGAGGTTCTTTTACTGACCGCTGCGGGCTTCCAGAGACCCTAGGAACAGGGCCCAGGATGTGATCTCGTTGGGACTGCTCTGAGTGCAGAACGTTTTCTTTATTTTGTAAATTTGTTCTGGTTCCAAAGAACATATATTTATATGTATATATTTTTGTCCAACTGTTTGCAGAATTAAATCAATAAATCCTCTTCATGGGTTTGATCTGTTTTAGGTTTCATTGAATCTAAGTAAATTGCTACTGTTTGAGTATTTCCTTTTTAAATGACCAAGATTGTCCTTATGCTCAAACTGGGTCTAGGTGTTTTGGCCCTCCCTGCTGCTTGTAAGGCATGTAATTTTACCCTTAACTTGAGGGATATCTGAATCATTAAAACGTGTAACCATTTAACAAGAGGTTCTCATTTTCACTCCTGCCCAACCCGAATATTGGCAATAGCCTAACCAGTTCGCCTGAATTTGAATGAGGTCCTCACCCAAGACAAGAAAACGCCGACAAGTGCTTTCCGTTTGTCTGACCTAAGACAAATACATTGGTTTTTCTCAAGACCGTTAATAAGTGAACAACAAACTTAGCACTATTTGCTGTAGGGATAGTGTTATAAATGGAGAGATGCAAAAATAGCATGTTTGTATTTGAGGAATATCCTAGTGTTACGAACAGTTATAAGTCAAAACTTGTACTCATCCATTCTTAGTGTTGAAGTCACAATTCGTGATCAAAAAGCAGAACCTAGTTACCTCGTTATTGGGTCTTCTGTCTGCTCAAATCATCTCAAAGACTGGCCGTCGGTAACGACAGTTTACACAAATCACGTTTCTGGGTAGCACCTCATTCAAACCGTGTTTTCAACTAAGGAGTAACTGCACAATACATCCCTGAAAACGTAACACTGCGATAAGTAAAATTATATTTAAAAACTATGCTCTACCTGATTTAATATACCTTTGATGAATACTTAAAAAAGCACGACGATTCATAGTTTTATTGGGTACCGATAACTTCCACGAGGCCAGGCCGGAGTCCGCTTGCTGTCTGGAGTAGTGTACACAAGTCAGTTTTAATTAAATCTCTTCAATTAATCTACTTAAAGTAACTAAGTTTACAAAAAATATACGGGCTAATGAAAAGCTATATAATGTATGTGTGTGTGTGTGTATTAGTACATATGTTCAGTTATGTAAGTGGACGTTTTTTGTGCCCACAAGATAAGTTCATAGACATGCTTCGATCGGTAGTCATTTTGGTTCGATTAAATGCCTTCGCCATTTTGTGCTGAACCCAAAACCAAACGAAGCCTCCCTTGCGTTAGGGGCCGCTGTGACATACATGGTTCTATTACTTCCTTGTTGAACCGTCTTTGGCTTTTTCTAGTGTCTATTCTTTCTGCGCGCTGCGCTGTGCGAAAGGATGCCGTCTGTTGAGTACGACGAGTGAGTTTTATTTAAAATAATTTTGTAATTTGAACTGAATTTCAATATAATTGATAATTAACTATTTAATATCTTATTTTTTGTTTTGTAGTTCCAAGCCTAGCTGGGCCGACCAGGTTGAAGAGGAGGGCGATGAAGGTAGTTGCTTTCTTGACTAAATATGAACGGTTACAAATAGGCCAAAAATCCTTCCTTTTACACGTGTTGGTAGTTTCCATGAAAAATAAAACGTGATGTTAAGATCCCTGTATCTCTTTATCTAACTGGTAAGTTTAGATATGCGCATCGCAACCACCTAGCTAGTTTGATATCTGACTTGGTTGCGAAACGTCCGTTTTGTTAGATAATACTACATTAATCAGAAACTTGAATGAAAGTACCCTGCAAGTGTTGCTTTTTTTGTGATATACCAACAGAGAACACTTTGCAGAACGACACGGAATTCATTTACTTAATAGCCGGTATCCTTTAGTTCTTCGGAAATGTTTCGTTTGTACCAAATCCATTTTCCTGAGTGTCTCGTGTATGGGAAAAAATTTAACCTGTAATAAAGCCAGCGATATAAATACACCCATATTGTCCGTGATCGATACCAAAAAGTATCCATTGGTTAAATATTAATACATTGATCCAAATTACACAAAGTGCTTTAGCTCTTGTGTGCATTAGCCAAACAAACCCGATCTTGTTGGTTGTGTAGGCACTCTACCTTCACCTAAGGAGACGATCAAAGGCAACATCAAAACTGTCACCGAGTACAAGATCGATGAAGATGGAAAGAAAGTTAAGGTGAGCGGTTTATTTTCCGAGGAGGTCTGCCAGGTTTGCGCTGTGAATTACACGCCCCGTTGTACTTAATACAAACATTCTCTCCATTTCCGTTGTCATAGATTATCCGGACTTTTAAAATAGAGACCAGGAAGGCTTCAAAAGCGGTCGCTCGAAGAAAGGTTTGTCCTGTGAATCTCCCTCAGTTCTTTCCTTCAGTAACTCCCTCAAGTCTGAAAGGTAGTTGAATTGTAATTGATTTTGATTGGCTGCGTAATAGATGTAATGCTGTTTGCCTTGATGTTTTTTTGGCACCTTTTCTAACTGGGTTGTGTGCTGGTGGCGACTAGAACTGGAAGAAGTTTGGCAACTCGGAGTTTGATGCACCAGGGCCCAACGTGGCCACCACTACCGTGAGCGATGATGTCTTTATGACTTTCATCTCCAGCAAAGAGGTGAGATTTCGCCAGCTTGTCTGGCACGGTCAAACGGACACGCTGTCCCGGGACAACTAATGAACAAGGGTGGGTTTGTCTCCTTCAGTTATGAGAGCAGACCTGCCAACCTCTATTAATTAGCATGCTCTAACGCGTATCAAGGTCAGACCAAATGGGTGATAAAGTCAGTATAGTTTGAGATGACCCGTCTGGTTTGAACCCTTGTAGCTGCAGTGGACTGACTGCGTGACTCTCTCTCTCTCCCTCCCAGGATCTCAACACTCAGGACCAGGACGAGGACCCCATGAACAAGCTGAAGGGACAGAAGATTGTGTCTTGTCGAATCTGTAAGGGAGACCACTGGACCACTCGGTGCCCCTACAAGGACACCCTGGGGCCCATGCAGAAAGAGCTGGCTGAGCAACTGGGCCTCTCCACTGGGGACAAGGAGAAGACCTCAGGTGTGCCCCCTCCCTCCCTCCCTCCCTCCTCCTCCTCTCCCTCCCCCTTCTCCTCCCCCTGAGTGTGCGGCTCCTGTAGTAAAACCAACCATTTACCACAAACCCACAAAGTTAAGACTTGAAATGTGGAGAAGGAAGACGTATGTTGCTTACAAATGCAGTGACACCAGGACTGTGTTAAATCACAACAACCTTCACCAGGAGCCAAGGCAGTTTTGCCGCTAATCTAGCCAGACAGGAGCAGCACAGACTTAGAAAGAGCTAGCGGCGAAACTCTCAGCCCCACGACCGGGACCTTGAGAATGGTGGCATGACGGCTGTAACAGGCTGTCTGTCTGGGTGGTTGAATGGGGGGGGATTTATTAGGCTTTCCTCCTGTCCAGAGCCGGAGCCCGCCCAGCCTGCGCAGAGCAAGACGGGGAAGTACGTCCCCCCCAGCCTGAGGGACGGAGGCACACGCAGGGGCGAGTCGATGCAGCCCAACCGCAGAGGTGAGTGTGAGTGTGCTTTTAGTGTTTTTTTTTATGTCTGTGTGTGTCATCTGCAAATGCAGCCATAGTGGCTGCTATATATTTGACCTGTTTATGAGACGCTCTTACCCAGAGTGGCGTATAAAACTGCAGCAGGTTTAATATCGCTGAATCGTAGAGGTTGGTGTTTGGACACTTAATCCTCTCCCCTAACCCTCGCTCTGCAGCCGATGATAACGCCACCATTCGTGTGACCAACCTGTCAGAAGACACGCGGGAGACCGACCTGCAGGAGTTGTTCCGACCCTTTGGGTCCATCTCCAGGATCTACCTAGCCAAGGACAAGAACACGGGGCAGTCCAAGGTGAGGGGTGGCAGAGTGTGAGCTGTTGGGGTCTACAGGATGAGCAATTGTGACCGGGTCCAAGATTGCTGCAAGTGTCTCCCTTCCTCCTCTTCAGGGTTTCGCCTTCATCAGTTTCCATCGACGCGAGGATGCTGCCAGAGCCATTGCCGGCGTGTCAGGGTTCGGCTACGACCACCTGATCCTCAACGTGGAATGGGCTAAGTAAGCTCTGCATGGCCTCTGCGTGTTCATGTCTGTATGTGTGATCTGCTCAAGATCTCTAATTTTTCTTTTTTTACTTTTTCTAGACCGTCCAACAATTGAAAGTATTTCACGGAATTCCAAGGGAGAACTGAGTTGTAATTGGAGTCTCAATAAAGAATCTGCAGCGCCCGCTTGTTTGGTTCCTTTTTTGACCTGTACCGAGACCGGCCCATACCCATCATGCTAACCAAGTAGCCTGTGTGTAAAGGTTAGGCTTTAATACCATTTCCTGCTGTGCGATAAGTTTTGTCACGTTCCTGCAGATGCCGTACGCGTATAACATTTTGTTCCTCCCAAATAACCTGTTTTTTTCAAAAACTAAATGGCCAGACCACCAGGACGTTAAGTATTCATAATTAGGGTTCTAGCATTGGTATTGGGTGATTTAAAATACAGGATCTGTTCCAATTGAGATCAACCCTGCTTCCCGATACTACCTCCATGGGGTTTATTAGCAGTGCCACAGTGTGCTACCTGACCAGTTCCAAATGGCTTTGCAGGATTCACAGTCGAGGGACCTATTAGACATTTACTGAGAATCACCTTAAACACCCAGCTGGCTACAGCAAGAACAATTAATCCTGCACTCGTTAAACTAGCTCGCAAGACAGCTGAAATATCAAGCAGCCCTTAAATGTAAGAAATAGTCACAGCCCAAACAAGTGCTGAAACTCTGGTTGACATTGTGTTGTCCTGCTTGTCAGAGCCATTCACCTCTGGCAGCCAGGAAAACACCCCATCAGCAGAAATTCAGCCAATTATCCAATGTCCAATGAGATCAGTTAATGGGGTTGGGTGCCTACGTTGTCAGTGGCTAATGAATGTGATTGAACTGAATTTTAAAAGTGTTATCCGTTGATTGGACATTGTAAAACAGCAGGAATTACTGAGCTTGGCTGCACTGGACATGGGGTGGTGGTAGAGACCAAGTCATGACCATGACATGGGGGGGTGGTCCTGTGAGGATACAACTGGGTCTGACGCAACATCTGATAAGATCTTTTATTTCAAATATTACAACATATAAAAACTACATACAATTTATTCCGCAGGCATCTGCAAATACAAGGTTAAAATCACATTTAGGAAAAAAACGACGGCGCTTCACATACTGTCCATAAAGACATCTGCCACACCTCTGTGCTCCAACTGGGAGGGTGGAGCCAAATCAACCACACAAGGCTCAAGGAATGGTAGGCTTCGGGATGGTGGTGGGGGCTGCACACCAGGCCAGAGGTCACTAATCTGACACCACCAGCATCTCTTGTTTCACAGGCTCTGAGGAAGAGGAAGAGGAAAGCAGTTAATTGGCTGCCACCCCACGCCGCTCACCAGTGACGGCAGAGCTAAGCCCCTACCTGGGACGTTCTTCATCTTCTCCTGGACGCACTTCTTGATCTCCAGCCCAATGGCCTTCGATAGCGGGGGCGGCACAGCGTTGCCCACCTGAGGGTGAGAGAAGGCGTGAGGCCCAGTTACGCACCTTGACCAGTTCACACTGTAGCCAGACTGTCCTACCTGTCTGTGTTTGTCCAGGATGTTCCCAAAGAACCTGTAGGTGTCAGGGAAGCCCTGAGAGCGAGCGCACTCCCTCACACTGACCACACGGTGCTGCTCAGGGTGCAGAACACGTCCCTGAAACACACAGAACCAGTGCTCCTTCACACGCCGTTAACACGGAGACATCCCGCCCTCACACTGACCACGCGGTGCAGAACACGTCCCTGAAACACACAGAACCAGTGCTCCGTACCTGCTTGCCCATGGGCTCAGGATTGGTGACTGTGGTGCTGAAGAACCCATCCCACTCCAGTCGCCCATAGAGTCCAGCCCAGTGGTTGTGCCTGTTTCCAGTGTGGGGCAGGCACCAAGGGATCAGCGTGTTGAACTGTCGGTCTGCCGGGTCGCACGGTTTCCCTGTCACACAACCGGAAGTTTCAAAACTCCTGCCACCCTAGTGTCCCGATTGGCTCAGCCAGTCAACGCGCTCGCTGAGCGCAGACTAAACCCCTGGGGAAGCCAGGCAGGGTGCGATCATGCAATTTTCTGACTGCAGCTAAGCGAGTACAGTGGCACACAGTTGGTAGAGCAGCAGTTAAACTGGCAGCTAGGAGGAGACGAGTTGTACTTTACCCACCCTGTACGGTGGTAGGAAGAGGACGAGACTCACCCCCAGCACAGGTGCAGACCCCCCTCAGGGCCCCCGTGCTGCTGCGCCCATTCTTCTTGTCGGGATGCGTGTAACGCAGCTTCTTAGTGGTGGTGCCATCCCGCAGGCGGACCTCGATGTTGGGCAGGTCCCTCCAGTCGGACCCTGGAGCCAGGGGGATGTGACGCATCCGGGCCGCCACCAGAGCGCTCATGTCCTGTAGCAACCAGGACGGGTTAGGACGGACCACGCCCACTGGCTGAAAGCCCACCCACATCCACAGTACAGCCCCTCACCTTGCAGACGTGGTCCCTTAGTATGGGCTGGTACTGAGACCCGCGGATCTGTCTCTGGAACCAGGACTGAGGCTCCCCATTGTAGGAGATCTCCAGCGCAGCTGCTCCATTCCGGATCTCGGGCAGGTCCGACATGGTGTCCCGCACCGTGATGGTCCGGTACACGCCTCCATTACCCCTTAGAGAGCAGTGAGGCAAGAGCCAGTCTGTTAGCAACCTACCGTCAGGAGAAATTTAAACATTAAAGCCACCATCCCGCTACAAGTCTAGTGCCCCCACCCCACTTGAAGACAGCGGCGTTACCGGGTGATGTTGCTGACGAAACGCTTCTCGTCCACCACCACACTGAGAGAGCAGGCCCGTGGTGCAAACACATGCAGGGGCTCGGGGTAACGGGGCAGCTTCTCTCCGGGGGCAGCTGCCAGGATGATGGCCCTGCGTCTGGTCTGAGCAACACCGTACTGCCCCGCCTACAGGGGGAGCCACACATCAGCTTAGGGGGGATTTTTCCACCCAATAAGCGACATTACTTACACTTGCCACATTTTGTACCTGTAGGATCCCAAAGGTGCACTGGTAGCCCATTCGCACCAGACACCGCAGGGTCAACTTCAGCACCATGGAGCTCTTGAACGACACAAAGTTCCTCACGTTCTCCAGCAGGAAAAACTTGGGTCTGTAGTAGTCACAGTAACTGGGGGGGGAAGCCACACAAACTTCAGCATTAAAAGGAAGAACCTCGCTGAAGGGCAATGCTGGCCCAATATCACCTCCGGAAACAGGACACCACACGAACGCTCCTACACCCTTTTCGATGAAGGGGACCATGGCTTACCTGAGGTAGGACACCACCAGTGAGTTCTTGAACTTTGAGTAGGTGCGGGAGTTAAACCGGTTCATGCCACTGAAACCTTGGCAAGGCGGGCCTCCGCACAACATCTCCACGTCACCCTTCTGGGGCAACTTCTGACCCAGCGAGTTGGTCTTCTCGCCCGACATCACAAGCTTCAGCAGCACGTTGCAGTCCTCAGTGAACACAGTGGTGTCGGGGTTGTTCAACCGGAAGGCCTGGGCAGCCGGGTCCCACATCTCTATAGCCCACAGCGTCTCAGCAATGCCTGAAGAACAAGGTGAGCACAGCGTCTCAGCGAAGCCCCAGGTACAGTGTTGGGAGAGCACAGCGTCTCAGCAATGCCTGAAGAACAAGGTGAGCACAGCGTCTCAGCAAAGCCCCAGGTACAGTGTTGGGAGAGCACAGCGTCTCAGCAATGCCTGAAGAACAAGGTGAGCACAGCGTCTCAGCGAAGCCCCAGGTACAGTGTTGGGAGAGCACAGCGTCTCAGCGACGCCTGAAGAACAAGGACAGCACAGCCTCCACCAGCCTCTCACCAGCCTGGTGGAATCCCTCTGACAGTCCCCCGCAGCCAGAGAACACATCCAGGGTACGCAGCTTGGGGACCGTGGGCTCCTGGGGCTCCTGCTCCTGAGGGGAGCCCTTTCCCTTCCCTTTGCCTGGGGAGAGCGAGGGAGAGAAGTCAACGTCTAGTAGCGGAACAGTCCCCTGTCAGACCCGTCTCCGTGTGCCACCTTCTCGCACCCGCACCTTTGCCCTTGCCTTTGCCCTTTCCTTTATGTGTGGCGGAGCGGGCGTGGTTGGGCGGATCCTCCATGCTCTTGGTCTTGGCGTTGTAGGCCTGCAGAGAAACCAGTCGTCAGAGGTCAGGCTATACCGGCCTGTTCAGGTTCACGCCAGAAACGGGCGAGAATGTATAACACAAAACGTCACTGGGTTGGAGGAAGTGAGCGGCCAGGCGGGACTAAACGTCACCTCCAAGAAGTAGAAGCGGTCTGGGCCACCGCTGGAGAACTCCTGCACACTCTGGGCCAGGTCCTCGCCGTACTCAATGCGACAGCGCCCCTGCACCTCCGCAAGGTCCACACATACCTCCTCGTCACTCCAGTAGAGCTGGTTAATATCCGTGTGGTACCCGGCCTTCAGGCCCTTGTGAGTGTTCTCTGGCCTGGAGGTGTAACAGCACAGAAGCAGATCGTATCCCGTTTCCTGGCGGATGCTATACCCTAGCTATTCAAATCAGTACTGCCGAGGGGTAGACGTGCGCTCCAAATCCGTTAGTAGTAACTAGTAACCCAGTTTACAGGTAACAAACCTGTAAAGTTTGTAGAGGCGCAGTTTGACCTCCGTAGGGTTGGGTTTCCCATTGCTGCGCTTGGAGCAGAAGATCTCCTTGATGCGGCCGATACGGAAGGGCTCCGGGGCGTCCAGGTTGGAGCCCTTGATGTAGTCGGAGGACTTCCTGTAGTACTCCGGGTACAGCTCCTCATCCACGTCCTCCTTCCTGTGAGAGCGCTTCACTGGGCTGGCCGCCTTCACCCTGCGTCATTCACAGTACACTTTGGCAGTCCGCAAACAAGGTTAATTTGATCTCTGATGATGACGACCGAGTACTGAAGATCTGGGCACCCACCCAAAGGAGTAGGCCTCGGGTAGCATGTAGACACCATCTCCCACACGAAACTGCTCCCCCTTCAGGCAGGCCATGCTGTATAGCACCTTGGAGTCCTGCTCCTGGTCCAGTGGCTCCAGCGCCCGGGGCGTCTCTTGCTCCACGCGCTCCTGGGTCCTGGAGCAGCTAGGGCAGAACCTAAGGAAGAGGTTACCGCACAGGACAGACACACCAGATTACATGCATGCGCCAACAGAGCGGACGCCACACACAGGCGCCAACAGAGCGGACGCCACACATGATCTCACCCACTTGTGTTTGCAGTCCTCTGAGGGAGTGGTACTGGGCGGGGTCTCAAAACGAGCACACTCGCTTTCATACCACAGCTGGTAGAAAAAACTCTTCCCGTCATCCTCGATGACTCTGATGTCATCATCCATCCCACCCTGTTTGGACCATCAGAACGAGCCATCAACATCAGCGTCAACGTGCCGCCCGCCCCCGCCCTGATCTAGCCAGTACCCTACCTCCATGAACCAGTTTTGAGAGGGGGCTTTGTAGAGTACGTTGACCTTGCCCTGCACATAGCTGAGCTGCATGTCCTCACACTCATCCACCAGAAAGAGCTCCAGGGGATCAGAAGACTCGCCCAGCACCGTGTCCGTGCCACGGCAGAACCAGTGAGCGTGGAACATCTTCCCACCATTGTCCTCCCACAACGAAGTGATCCTGGGGTGGAGAAACCCCAGAAGGTCAGAAGGTCCCACAACAACACTTGACAGCACAGACCTCCAGAGGTCACACCGAGACACTTACCTGGCCAGGTAGAGGGGGCAGGACGGGTCATCTGGGCTCACAGACACGCAGTCTCCCACCTCCAGGATTTGGTTTTCCACACACACCTTCATGTAGTACTCCTTCTTCCCCTCCTTCTGGAGGAGAACAGACGACTTTAAAGCCACATGAGGGGCAGCGAGTTTACGGGACAGGGTCGGGTGGGCACATACCAGGACAGGTTCTCCGACCCACGACAGTTTGCTTAGGCTCTGCTTTTTCTTCTTGGCCTGGGACATCTTCTTGGAGGAGCCCTTAGGCAGAGTCAGAACGTCCTCCTCCTCTATGTTCTCATCATCCTCCGCCTCCTTCACCGCCAGGTTGGGACATCTACGCAGGGAAGACGGAGCAGACGAGAGAACGTCATTGACGAGAGAACCGGGGCCGTGAGAACGTCCGAGCCTGACCACAATCCAGTGGGGGGGGGTGTCTGGGCTTGCCAAGGCCGCAGATACACTGAACATCATCACGTCATCGGAGAAGCAGCCCAACATCTGTGCCGGTGGGAGACGCTCACCTCCTCTTCTGACAGGCTTGCTTGCTGCGCCCACTGCCCCCGAACTTGATCATGTCTTTGCAGGCCGAGCACTTCCCACAGTCAGGAGCCTGGCACACCTGGAATGCAGACTCGGACTCCATGTGTGCACCCAAGACTGGTTCTTTAACCACATACGCGCTACAGCTCCAACGCCATTCGTTACACAATCCAGTGACGCACTCCTGACCCCACAGCAATACAGCAGGGAAGCCCCCCCCCCCTCACCTCACAGACCCCGCAGCGATGCCGCTTGATACCGCCATCCTTGTCGTTCTGGTCGATCTGATCGGAGAAGAAGGTGTCGAAGATCTGATAGACGAGCTTGGTGGTGGTGGCTTTGGTGGGGCCCCGGTTGTCCTTCTCGATTTTGGTTGGGTGACGGATTGCTTGTCTTCTGGCCGCACGCCTGCAAGGCCATATAAAACGGTTTAAATGCGTGCGCAGGTCCGGAGAGCGTGTGGCGTCCTGATAGAGCGTGCACACGTCCTGGTAGCGGGGGGGGGGGGGGGTCGACACTCCGGTTTTAA
>JAOVYW010000039.1:3974703-3988759 GCA_025775045.1 Hiodon tergisus
CTCATTCCCCAGGCCAGAGCGGGCGCTGCCCAAACCTCATTCGCTGGGCCAGAGCGGGCGCTGCCCAAACCTCATTCGCTGGGCCAGAGCTGGCGCTGCCCAAACCTCATTCCCCAGGCCAGAGCGGGCACTGCCCGGATCTCATTCGCTGGGCCAGAGCGGGTGCTGCCCCTTAGCTCGGACACCGACGTCCTTTGCAAAGCAGATAAAAACCCCTGCAGTAGAAGATGACCTTCAGTTTCCGTGCCTGTTCTAGTCCTTTATCTGAACCTTTTAAAGCGACGCTCCGGTCAATTACGTCGCAGTCAACTTGCACGTAGTGGAGATTAAAGTTTAATTAGGTAAACCAGAATCATTTGGGCCCCATGTTTAATATAATAACGCCACTCAGCTTCCCCGTAACGTGCCTGGTATGAGAGAGTGGGAGTGGGATTTCATTTCTCTAGTCATCAACAAAGAGAATCACAGGCATGCATCCGCCCTCCCTAACGCCCGTTAGCCAGTTTGGCCACGTTCCACAAACAAATTCACACTCACCCAACCCTGTCCACACTCTCTAACCGAACCCAGACACGCAACCCAATTTGCTTTCTGGGGGAAAGGAGAGGAAAGCACCCGTGTCTTTGTCTTTAATTCCCCTGTCCAGGAGGGCTTTCTGTGTGACTGCAGAATCCAGGAATAGCTGAACGTTCAGCCCTGAGGTGCACGTGACAAACGCCACCACAATAATAACAAATAAATAACATAAATAACGTCAGCGTTGTCTTGTTGTCTTGATCTAATTATTTATTACTAGAGGATTTCTAAAGCTTCTAAAAGTGCCTTCCTATGTTCTCCTATTTAACAGGCCCTCTTCCTGCTCTGTACTTGTGTATGCCATGAAAGCACTGAAAGCGTGTTTGTCTACGTGGTCGCGCAGAGGGAGAGGGAGAGAGGGAGAGGGAGAGAGGGAGAGGGAGACTGGGTGTGCCATCAGTGCGCCCGTGATCTCTGAATGGCTTCTCTAGTACAAGTTCCTGTCCTGTCTTTCAGACAGAGAGGAGCGTGTGAATGTAGAGCGTGCTAAAGAACGTCCGCGTGTTTGATTCTGCATGGTAATCTGCTTTGATTCCTGTTGTTGTGGGGAGGCGGGTGATGCACTGGTCAAGGTACCGAACACATAACCATGACGATTACAGGAGGGGACGCGGGGCGCGCTGTTCATCTGAAGGAGTAAACATCCCGCAGTGTAAAACAGTATGCGATGTCACTTGCTTCAGATAAGACCATCTGCGATGTCGGAAGCTTAAAAAAACCAACCTAATGGTAGAGGGCCCCCAGATAGCTAATTCTCTAGTTCAACACACTCTATCTCCAAGGTCATCGGGACAATGTCTGGGGATGTAGGGTAAAAGGTCAGCCGGTGACAGACAGAAATCAGGAGGTGGGAAGGTTGCTGGGGGGGGTTAGCGGTGTTGCGAACGCTGTGCATCATCGAAGGCGAACTGAAGAGTCGCACAGAGCAGAAAGGAAACCAAACTGGTGAGCCTCACAGGGGAAAACAAACGACGGTGTCCTTGTTGCTATATAGCATTTCAGCAATGTAACGTCACTGCGACTTCGTGCCGGTGTTATTGATTATGTCTGTTTCAAAGAAAATAATCCCGCATTTTACCAGCGTCTGAGATTTCCCTTTCAGTTCGGAGGAGATCAATAGCAGGAGGAAAAAAAACAGTGAAAACGCTGAAAGTAAGAACGCAGGAAAAGTGTGGCAGAGATACCCAGGCCCCTTCCCTTCGGTGAAGCACTGCATGGCAGGACACAAGCGTTGCTAGAACTTTCTACTCAACCCAGCTTCGGTAACATCTGTCCTTTTCTCTGTGTTTTCATGTGCTCCTATCATATGAGAGACGGCAAACTCGCAGGAGATCAGTAGCCATTTACAGTTTAACACTAGAAGCCAATCTGCATTGGAAACACGTCCCTTTCTCTTTACAAATGCAATCACAGCAACCTAAAAGCCAGGATTAAAACAGGAGTAGTTAATTGGACTATCTATCCCCATGTTCTTTGGATACAAATCGCCAAAAGCGTGCAGATGCAGGTGACAGAAGCGTTTATTTGTCAAACAAAAGCTTTTTAAAAATACAAAGCAGGAGCCAGTGCTTGGCACCACAGCACAAAGACACGTAGAGGCAGGAGATAAACAGCGATCTTCAAGAAGCGCCCCCGCTGTGTGGAGCCGGCTGTCTCCCGCACACTGCATTCCTAAAGCTGCAGTGCGGGGCGTGTGTGAGAAGCCAGAGGCTCTGACATCCAGCCCTCCTCTGCAGGGAAAGGACTGCAGCTCCCTCTCCCTCTCCCTCTCCCCCTCTCCCTCCCTCTTCCTCTCTCCCTTTCCCTCTCTCCCTCTCCCTTTACCTCACTCTCTCCCTCTCCCTCTCCCTCTCCCTCTTTACCTCTCTCCCTCTCCCTCTCCCTCTTTACCTCTCTCCCTCTCCCTCTCTCCCTCTCTCCCTTTCCCTCTCCCTCTTTCCCTCTCTCCCGCTCCCTTTCCCTCACTCTCTCCCTCTCCCTCTCCCTCTTTACCTCTCTCCCTCTCCCTCTCCCTCTCCCCCTCTCCCTCTCCCTCTCCGCGACCACGTAGACAAGCCCGGTTTCAGCGCTTAAACTGTTTAACGGGTTCTGCGCTCCAGCCTGGCGTTTAAAGTCGCAGTTAGTACGTTATAAATCTGCACTACGGTTACACATGCAGGGAGCTCGCTCGCTCGCTCTCTCTCTCTCTCTCTCTCTCTCTCTGCTCTGTGCGACTACGTCATGCAGGACACCAGGAGAGGACAAAAATGCACTACGGTAAAAATGTATCAAAGAGCGAACGCTGGGGACGGAAATTCCCCCGCTATAAAGACAGGCCACAATTAGTCATTAAAATGCATTGCAGAATACTATTCAGCATTAAGTGTAGCTATTTTCTGGTTCCTGTTAAAATAGAAAATGATTACATATTTTCCAAATTTTATTTTGTTTACCAGTTAATGCGCATTCCCAGTATAGCTCGCCTTTATATAAATCTCTGCAATGGCAGATGCTTGCAGGTGAAATCGTCTTGCTGGAGTGTTTTTTCTCATCTCCTGAAGACAGCTGTTCGCTGATAGAGCCCTGGTTTACTGATCTGTTCCTTGCGTTCGGTGCGTTGCGTTTAATCTGGGAAGCAGTGGTCACACCATGTAACTCCGTTCTGTTTTAATGCCCGACCTACAGGCACGCCCCGAGCACTCGCTTTTAACGTAACGTTACATGGTTATTCTGTCGGCAGTCAGAGAGGTTTTCTAATAATATTAGAACCCCAATAAGCACAGGCTAAACTATTGTTTAAACAGAGGCATCGTGTCACTTAAAAGCCATTTCAGTTCGTCACAAGCAAGCGGCAGGAATGCACCACTGGAGTCTGAGAGCCCAAGTCCTGTCACATCTGCATAAAAATCTAAACAGACCAAAGACAGGAAGTTCACACCAAAATAACACCACACTTCAGAGTAAATGTGAAGTTGAATGGGAAACTGAAGGAATTAACACTTATATACTAATAACTAGAACGCTTAAAATCTGATTCCTTCCGCAATCTGTGCTGTCTGTGCAACCAATGTGCACGAGGGCCAGAACATTAAGTATCTACAGAGTCTGATCCTGTCGGTGAGAGAGAAAAGAAGCCCCGTGTAGAGACAGAGCAGATATGTAAGGGCGGTCTCCATAACGTGGGAGTTTGCGTTCCCCCTGTCACCACAAAAATGTTCTCCTAGCAGGCCAGGACAAGGCCAAAGACTTGGAATCACATCCAAGTGACATCCGTGCAGAACACGTCTCTGGGTGCCTTTTCCGGTTCTCCTGCTTGGCGTGTCGCGTTTGGAACTGGCGACCGTGAACTCCTTAGCGGTCCCCTGTGGTTGTACCCAGCGGTGCTCTGCTAAGGCCCGAAATGGAACGGCTTTGATGAGACCTTGGGAAAGTTGGGGTTTTTTTTAACCCAATTTCTCATATGATTCTTACCCATAACCGAACTGCATTGCAAAGCAGCAAGGTGTTTCCTTTCAATCACAAAAATATCTCAAATAAACACATATTTGGGGTATTGGGCTGAATACGACATTAGTGGTGGAACAGGGGCGAGAGACATGACAGAAGATCTTTAAATGCACTTCCCAGAGTCAAGGTCGTTAACACGAAGAACAAATCTCTTGGTTCCCCTGTACTCCCAACGGCCGCTGTGTAAACACGGGGAGGAGTAGCAAGAGGAGCCAGAAGGAGGTGCGGAGGGAGGAGAGGGGGGGGGGGGGGGTTTGCTTTGGCTGGGGAGACGATGAGATTGAGAGGGCTGCTACATCGGCTGTGTACAGGATTATCTACCGTAGAGCGTTACTCTTATCTCCCCCCTCCCCCCTCCGGTACGCAGGCATTTGATTCTTCAGACTGGATCAGAGCAGTACTTTGTTCATCGCTGTTAGGGCACACAGCCGCCCAGGCCTGAAAACCCATTAGGCACCGATTTGCGCATACTGTGACTGCCCAAGGACGATGCAGAGGAGGTCATGGCCGGTTGTCATTGAAAGGTGAGAGTGACGTCTTCTCTGCATACAGATGAAATTCTTTCAACTCATTAGATGGAAAGGAGGCTTCCTTACAAACAATAAAAATTAAATTAAAGGCATAAAAATAACCGACTTAGATATCCCTGCTGTTTAAAACACAATTACACCTGGAGGCACTGATGATGGTCAAGATTGCTGAGGTCATCGGTCGTCAGGAAAAACTTTTTAAAGATAAAATTTTAGTAACCCGTGCAGCAAATTCAGAAGGAATTTTTCAATTGTCAAACATTGCACAAATCTTACAGTTAAATAGAAGGTTTTAAGACTAGGTCAACAACTACAGTATGTGGCACCAACAGAACACGACCTCAGACCGAACATGACCTCAGTCAGGGCATGACCTCAAACAGAACCTAACTTCAGACAGAACACAACCACAGAGAGAATGTGACTTCAGAAACGACATGATCTCAGACAGAATGTGACTTCAGACAGAACGTGACCTCAGACAGGACGTGACTTCATGGAGTTAATTTAAAATATATATATATTTCAGCAGGAGAAAAACTGAATGGTGAGACCAGATTATTATCATTGATAGAGATTTTAGAGGATTATAATTTCATAATGAGTGTAAAAGCCCTGAGGATGGATGTTTCCCTCAGCTAATAAACAGGGATTCTGTGCCGGAATGGCTCATCCTGCCCTCGAAGGTGGGGGGGTGGGGGGGTGGTGATCGCCCAGAGAGCCACGAGAGGCGCGGATTTTCACAAAGAGACGTGTAAGTGCACCGTACAAATTTCATCATGTGATGCGTTTTACATCTTGGGTTTGCAGCGAGACGGTATTTTCATCAACACTAAGTGCGCTTGTTTCTGAGGGGTTGGGGTGTTTTACAGAATAAATGGCGCTGAGCAGCCAGGATATATAACCCCCCCCACCCCACCCCCCCCCCACTTAAAGG
Source organism: Hiodon tergisus (assembly GCA_025775045.1). Lineage (NCBI taxonomy): Eukaryota > Metazoa > Chordata > Actinopteri > Hiodontiformes > Hiodontidae > Hiodon > Hiodon tergisus. Next base: position 3,980,233 of record JAOVYW010000039.1, read on the forward strand.
GCTGTTGGAAATTCTGTCCGTTCCCTCAAATCACTACCATAGGCTAATCATTCCAGACTACGGCACGTTGTTGCCGGTTTTAATAAAAATAACAAAAATCAAATTGTAAATTCCTGCGTGTAGAAATATTCTGGGCCATAAAATTTGGTGAAGGTTGACTTAAGGTGTAAGTTTATTCAGGTGTAGGTTGACTTTAGGTGTAAGTTTATTCAGGTGTAGGTTGACTTTAGGTGTAAGTTTCATTGTCATTACATCACACAGAACTGCTGGGGTGCAGGTTCCATTATGATCGCACTGATCATCACACCCGAGTTTCATTGGCCCAGATAAGTGCCTTCCCATTACCCCAGTGAAAATTCCCAAAATGTGCATCCTTAAAGCTGCTGTCCCAGCAAAGGTTATGGAAAGGCAGGAAAATATATTTTTTTAAATCCTCATTGGTCCCAAACCAATGGTGATGGTGGTGGTCTGAGCGGACCGCATGAATATAGCATCCCTTTCGACTCATCTGTATTTAAATCTCAAATTAATAAGGAAGGCACCCCCAACACAACCTCCTGAGTTTTAATTCCCACCCCACACTGTAAAGACTGTAAAGATGCCCTTAGATAAAACGGGTTAAAGACAGGAAGGAAGAAAATCGAACAGAGGAATAAATGGAAGACATAATGCATGCCCGCTAACACAAAGGCGGATATTCTCGCTAACAAAGTGAAAGCCAGCAGAGAGGTTTTCTTTCACAAGCTGAAAACACCACTTTCAAATCAATCTGCTTATAAGCCTCACGGTTCTTCATCCTGGCGTTAACTTCGTTACTTGTCTTTATACTCTTGCTCTATGTCACTGTGAATAAGAACGTAAGCTAGATAAATAAAATGTAAATGTAAATTTCAAAATGTGAAGAATCTGCAAAACTGAAGGCCTGAAAACTCGTTGTGAGAAAACCCAGGAGAGTGAGGATTTCAGCCAAGAAGGCCGCTATAGTGGAATGATATTTCTGTCGCTTACGATATTTCTTTTACTGACGATCTTTCTGTCGCTTTCTGTCGCTTACGGTCTTTCTGTTACTTATGATCTTTCTGTCGCTTACGATATTTCTGTCGCTTATGATCTTTCTGTCGCTTACGATATTTCTGTTGCTTACGGTATTTCTGTCGCTTACGATATTTCTGTCGCTCATGATCTTTGTCACTTACGATCTTTCTGTTACGATATTTCTGTCGCTTACGATCTTTGTCACTTACGATATTTCTGTCGCTTACGATCTTTCTGTTACGATTTTTCTGTCGCTTACGATTTTTGTCACTTACGATCTTTCTGTTAAGATATTTCTATCGCTTATGATCTTTCTATCGCTTACGGTCTTTCTGTCGCTTAAGATATTTCTGTTGCTTATGATCTTGTCACTTACGATATTTCTGTCGCTTACGATATTTCTGTCGCTTACGATCTTTGTCACCTACGATCTTTCTGTTATGATATTTCTGTCGCTTATAATCTTTATGTTACTTACGATCTTTCTGTCACTTTCTGTCATTTAGCAGGTTTCATCTTTTTTTGACTATAGCCTTATTTCCTTATTCTCTGAGAGAAACCATACTGACATCAACCCCATAATGCACCTGGAAAAATCTAGGCACAGCCCGGGGTAAACCCAAAATTATATCCATAACCCTCCTTCTCAAGACCTTGTTTGGGAAACGATTGAAACGAGGCAGGAAGGATGGACTCAAAATGTTTGTTGTTGTTGACAATTACTTCAGGGAAGGTCTCCCTGGTGCCCACTGTGTCTACTGGTTTTCGATCAACTAATGAATTCGGTAAAAAATAACGTAACTCTTGGAAATGTATTAACATATCGAATTTTGATTTAGATGAATTAAGTTCTGTTCGAATTTCTATCAGGAATAACACAACCTTCTTGGAGGGTGCCCTGAAGTTTGCCTGATTGTTTGGTTTGCTGTTTTCTTTAATAGTTCTATCTTATTATTGATTACTCCTCAGTTTAAAGTACATTAAAAATGTTCTGTTTCTGGTAGAGTAAGCGGAAGGGCTACGGGACCACCATAGTTTCAGAGAGCGCAGTAGTGAGACAGACGGCACCTTTGTCTGAAGGGGCTGAAACTCTGTCCCCCCTGCAGACTCTGCACTGGAGTGCACTGCAGCATGGTCTTTCGAGGTAACACGACCCCCTGTTTTTAGCGCCTCCCACACACCCTAAAAAATGACATTTAAAGTCAAAATGAGGAGCAGAGGAGCAGAGAGGAGGAGCTGAATTAGTTTCACCTCCAAGTTTTCAAAGTGCTGCCAAAGCAGAAGCCATCTCTTTCGTCGCGCGGCGACAAGCTTTGGTTATTAATAACGTAATGGTTTCCTGTAATCATTTGTGTGCCTTTGTGAATATGCAAACAAATGTGTACCATACATGCAAATATTTGCTTAATAGACGCTATGCCGACAATGCAAACGCGATATGTTTAGCTCATGTTGCACAGCACAGACCATGTCCGTAATTAAAAACTATGATCGTTGTTGTTCTTTGTTTGATTTGTTGGACTACTAGGACCTTATAAATTTTGCGTAGCCCCGTTAACAATCAATATAAAAATGTCTGGAGGTGCCACACGTGAGGCTCAGTTTCGGAATGTGAGGGTGTGTTCTAATAAGAACCGCGGTGGACCAGGTTAAAGCGTGCTTCCTTTTGGCCCTTGCCTTGGACCCGCCTTGGGGTGTGCTTAGTTAGAGCAGGAAGCACACCATGAGTCATAGGCCAGTGGATGACCTTAACTGCTTTACTGGGGTCTGCAGGGATCCATTTCTACTCTGAAGTACTATGGAAAATCTGTGATATAAACCATTAAATGATTCCCATGGTAACCCAAAAAAGGACAGTGATAGTAACACGATATCAAACACTGCTGTAATCCATTTCCGGCTAAAGCGATGAATAATTATATATAAATATAAGCAGGACACTACAACGATTTGACTCCAATGCATCCAGATAATGCGGGAGAGATTAGCGTCTAAATGCTAGCAGGCCGCTAAACGCGCTCTCTTTTGTTTTTGTTTTTTTTCCCTGTGTGTAGAGCCCCTTCGTTGGAGCCATGCAGTCCTTCAGAGAACGGAGTGGTTTCCATGGCAACCAGCACTGCTACCAGCAGGAACCCCATGAATTATCACGCCTTGAGAATTACAGGCATCACCACGGCCAGGATCGACAGGGATACGAGGCTGCAGCAGCAGCAACGGCCGCCGCGGGAGCCGGATCGAAGGACTGCTACGGCCAGCAGGCCTTCCCTGGCTATGCCGCCGATTCTGCCCCGGACAAGAAGCAGTACAAAGGGGGCAAAATGTCAGGCCAGCCGGTGCAGAGCGGATACAGCGGTCGTCTGGGCACTGCTTACTCCACCCAGTATATGGGCGAGGGCCATCTCCAGCAGAAATGGGAGGACTCCCCTCACCTCTCCCAGTACAAGCAGGAAATGGTTGGACGGCTGGATGCAGCCCCGGTGGGAGGGGCTGGTGGCTCTCAGTATCTAGAACCGAATATTCAGTCCCAGATTTCCCAAAGCCAGTGTTCTCATGCCACTCAGCCCCCTACACCGGTTTATACCAGCCATCATCAGCAGAACCACCCCCAGAACACCTCGTCATCCCTGGTTTACACCCAGGGACACGTTCATTTTCCACAGCACTCCCGGCCTCTCTCATGCAACCCCATTCCTCACTGTTACAAAGGCTACGCCATGCCTCCTAACTCCCAGTACAATCGGCAGGTTGGAAACAACAGCAGCCTTAAGCAGAGTACTTTCAGATCCCAGAACAGCTACGCTTACCAGCAGACTCCTTCCAGAGCCGGGTATGACCAGCAGGCTCCACTACAGGGGATTCCCAACGCTCCCGAGAGCCTTTCCAAATACCAACATTTCGGTCAACAACAACAAAACTACTGTCTGTCAGACATCTCTGTGAGGTCACCAGAACATTACTACCAAAACTGCAGTCCCAGCTCCAGTCACTCACCAGCCAGATCAGTGGGAAGGTCACCGTCTTACAGCTCCACCCCTTCCCCATTGATGGTCAACTCTGAGACGTTTCACTACAACCAGCCACCTGTTCCCACTGGGGCCTCCGCCTCCGCCTCCTCCTCCACAAACCTACAGGACCAGGGCTTACTTATGCCCCCGCACTCCCACCCGTCCCCGAGCATCAATCATCCAGCCACGAGCTATGCCGGTTCCATGAAGGACAGATACTCTGAAAAGTTGCTGTCCAACCCCAGTTTGTGGAGTCTCAACGCTCTAACGTCCCAGGTGGAGAACATTTCCAACAACGTTCAGCAGCTGCTGCTATCAGAAGCTCTTATAGCCAACAAAAAGGGAAACAAACGTAATGTCACAAAAAAAGGTGAGGACTTCAAGGGCCAGCTTCAACCAGACACTCCATGCTCTGAGGTCCAGAATAATACCCCCTTGCCAGACGCCTTCAGCACCATCCACACTGAGTTACAAGAAGGAGGATACTCCAGCAGCTCAGAAGAGCAACTCGAGAGGAGCTATTACTGCTGTGGCCAAAACAGAAGCCCAGCACAGGCTAACTCCCAGCTTCCCCAGGACGTGGTGAACTCGTGTTCCCTCACCTCAGCCGATGAACCCAAAAAGTCTGAGAACTCTGTCCCCAGCCGCCATAGCGCACAGGCCAGGGAAAACCTAAACTCTATCCCCTGGCTGCAGGATGCACCAGGCAGGGAGTCTCTAAACATCTCAATGAAGAACGCAGAAGAGAAGTCTCCAAAAAGCACTGTCACTCCGAGCCCGCCACACCAAGAGCAGAATTCACTGGCCGACGTCCAGTGCCAAAGAGACTCACTAAAGGAGAACTTTGAGGAGTCGGTCTGGTCAGAGCAGCTGACTGAGGAAAACAAAGCAGAGAAGGAGCAAGCTGTTCACGCTGAGGGTGAAAAGGAGGTCGCTAAGGCAACTGAACAGGAGCAGGAGCAGGACTGGCTTAAGGAAGTGACTGACCAATCACTTTTTCACATGACAAGTAAAGCTGTGATTGGAAGACAACACCCTAGTGAGACTGAGGACAAATTGTACCAGAGGATGCAAAACCAATACACTCCAGATGAGTTAGATCCAGGTATTAAGTCTGGCAGCCTTTCGGACCTCACCTGCAAAAGAGACATTTGCAATGAAGAAAAGTCAGAAACGTACAGACCAGAGTTACCCACTGATTCTCACACCCCGGAGAAAACAGTGGCATTCTTTTGGAGAGATGACCTTGTTCAAGATCAATATTTAACCATGAAAGAGGACAACCCAGAGCTTCCACATTTCAGCTCCAGAAGTGAGATTGTGGAAGAGAGGCTTCCAACTGTCGAGAAAGAGAAGCAGGAGGCCCTTGAAGAGCAGCCCTCTGTCCACTCCCATCAGCCCGCTGATGTGAGAAAGGAGGCAGGGAGTTTGCTGTCCTCTGAGGAGGTCATTAATAATAGAGTATGGTCACAAGAGCCTGGAGAATTCTGCTGCCTGTCTGAGGAACAAGGAAAAATGCCTCCAGCTAACACAGAGTTTGCGGAAGCTGCACCGCAAGAAGCAGCGCTTTTAAGAGCTGAAAGGAGGTCAGTCACTTGTGACACTGCACCTACGACACACGAGGCGAAGACAGTTTTCTCAGTGCTTAATGAAAAAGCAACACCTCTGTCACAAGCAAGAGAGCACATCGACCGGAGGGAGGTTCTGGAGCCCGACTCTCCACAGTTACCGGGCAAGTCCATATTGCACTCGGCACCATCCTGGGCAGATACCCCACCTTCGCCAAAGAAAGGCGATGAGGACATAGAGCCTGGGATAAGCTGCCCAAGTGCAGTAACACTGTCCACCAAGTCTGAGCCTATGGCGCCTTCTGCAAATCTTAGAGCGTTCAACAGAAGACACGCACGGGGGAGAAGAAGTCAGTCTCGAAGACAAATGCATTCAGCTGTTCGAAACAGGAAGCATCCCACCATAGATGGGCAAGGCGTTCCAACAGCTCCTCAGAATGTAACGGTGCCGTCTAGCGAAAGCCTCCTTTCTCCGGATCAAACTCACGCTTTCCAAGAAGACATTTCCAGCCAAACCCCTAAACGTTTTGCTGAGAACTTCCCATCCAGGATGTGCACACGCTCCGTTTCTGCTCTGGCTGCTCCCAAGGTTTGCTTAAATGTGAAAAGACAACCAGAGTCAAACGTCACAGAGGGGGTTGTCGCCAGTGACTGTCTTGATCATCCCAAGGGCTTGATTTCGAAAATCAAGTGGATGAGGCAGAGAGGTACTGGACCAGCGGTTATAAGCCACCTGAACTTCAGGAAGTGCTTGAGTGGGGGCAGCCACCAGGACGGCCACCAGGACGGCCACCAGGACGGCCACCAGGACGGCCACCAGGACGCAACATTGCTCTTACCCCCAGTTAAAGATCAAAAGCCCATGGTGCTTAGATCGCGGAAATCAAAGCAAGAGAAAGTGCTAAAAGAAAAAGAAAAAAAACCAATGTGCGTCTTACCCAAGAAGCTGAAGGAAATTAGGAAATTATCTCCGAAAGACAAGGCTCAACTGAGCCCAAGACAAAACCATCCAGGTGCTCCTCAGAAAATCTATAAAACTAGCAAACCCGACGAAAAGATTGTACCCTCCAACAAGAGGAAATCCAGCCTCCATTCTACAGTGCCCTCAAAAAAACAGAGGTGTATGAAAGCAGAACAACTTAATCCCCTCTTGTCTCCTTTAAAAACCACACTGACTGCAGTGAAGCCTCCTAAGAAGAGCCAAAAGCGCGAAGAGCATTTTAAACCCTCCCTGAGCAGTCATGCTACCAAAGACACCCCCCTCGTTGGCGACGTAACGGAGATCCCGTGTACCCCTCCACAGTATCCCACAAAAACAAAGTACCTGCCCCCAAGGAAAGGCAGAGGCCTAAAGTATGAAGCGATGGTCCAGAAAATCACTTCGCCTGGGTCAAAGAAACACCTTCCGAACCCCCAAGGGGAGAATGCACCTGTCGATCCAGTCCCGAAGGGCGTGGCGCCGGTTTTGGAACCAAAGGAGCCGGAGCAGTCGCCGGAGATCACACCAGAGGATGACGGGGACGTGTGGACCATAGCGAAGATGACAGACCCAGCCTGTGCCAAGGCGGTGATGATTAAGAGGAAGAAGGGAGTGGCTGCAGAGGGCGGAGAAGAGCCTGAAGTTGTGGTGGAAGCTAGTAGCCTCATAGTCAACACGCCTAGGCTAGCTAAGCAGAGAGCCATCAAAAACAACCACGAGATGCATCTGAAGCTGAGGAGGAAGAGGAGGAAAGGCCTGGGTCCCCCGGAGGACGCCGGCGGTGTGGAGCAACGAGACCGGCCCCCTCCCTCTGAATCACCAGCCTGCGCTGGAGAGCTGACGGGCAGCATGCAAACCGGCGCAGATAACGGTGTGTGTAGGAGGGGGAAGCACAGAGTAACCCCGGCAAAAAATCACCGGGGAAAAACATCTGGCAAACAACAGAAAAGCCGAAAGACAGACGCCATCAGAACAACGGGGCCTAAAAAGAGAAACGGAAACGATTTGAAAGCTGATGGACGGACTGTAGAAAAGGGACTCAGGGCACAGCACAGGGGGCATAATTACTCACTGCTGGATGAGAAACAGTCCGAGGCTTCTCTTAAATATGCTTTGTATAAACCTCAGAAAAATGAAAGCAAAACGTTTTTCAGTCCATACGTGCACATTGACAGCTCTAAAGACTTTGCCTCTTTTTGTACAATTGTCAACAGGCCAGAAGAAGAACTGCTTCTTCTTCAGACCAGAGAAAAGAGCTCTTCCAAAATTAAGAAGTCAGTTTCTGTTGCCAAGGCAATACCAAACTCTTCCGCCATGCTGCAGGGGCCCCTGGTCAATAAAAATCTTATCGATAGGTGCCTCATTTGTTGTTTGTGTGGAAAGCCAGCAAATTACAGAGAGCTTGGGGACCTGTGCGGGCCGTATTACCCTGAGGACAGCATACCCAGGAAGGCTCTGTCTTTCCACTTCAAACGGGAGCCCAGGGATGAGACAGAGCCGCGCACAGCAGCGCCGAAGCGGGAGGCCACGCGCGCCTTGGCTGGAGGGGGCCCGCTCGTGTGGCCCAGGAGGGCCGAGAGGGCGCCCGGGGAGACCGCTGTCGCTCGGCCCAATTTCCGAGAGAGGTACAGAAAGCTACAGCAGTTTCAGGGTTATGACAGGAGAGCTGGGGAGGAGAGCGGACCCTACAGGACACAGGGTGGAACAGCGCTGCAGAGGCTGCAGCTGGAGGCCGAAGGGAAGGAGCACTGGGCCCACGAGACCTGTGCCGTTTGGACCAATGGGGTGGTTCTGGTCACCGGCAAGCTCTACGGCCTGACAGAAGCCTCGCGGATTGCTGCTGAAACGGTAAATCAGCCCTCCCCCTCTCCCTGACAGCCCCTCCCCTCTCTCTGGCAGCCCCTCCCCCTCTCCCTGACAACCCCTCCCCTCTCTCTGGC